>WTSP01016799.1:0-41406 GCA_025331215.1 Actenoides lindsayi | reverse complement strand
TTTCTGATTTTGGGGGGGGGGGGGGGGGGGGTGGGGGGCGGAGGGAAAGGGGGAGGAATGTGGGTATATACACCCATGCACGTAGCTGTCTTTTTCACATTGTGTCATTTCATCTTACATAAAAATGAGCTCCTATAATACTTCCTTAATTGGAATTTGTATAATAGAAGATATATGGAGGTCAGTGTCCATATGTGTTACGTCAAAGAATGAGATAATGTATATGTACTTACCAGATACCAGTATGTCAAGGCTCACAGTGCACCTACAGAGTAAAGAGTACCTGTCACTCAGAAGAGGATGAGTCCCTGCTAATATCAGTAACAGTCCCGGGGAGTTGGCTGCCTTTTTGTGTAGTCTCCAATTTGTTCAGTTCTGAACATGCTGAAGGGATGACCTGTTTACAGGAGTTCCAAATCAGAAGAAATGATAAAAAGTGTGCAGGGGTGAATCTATCCTTTTAGAGAGAAGGTTGTAATGTGAATTCTCAGCCCTAGCTTAAAGACACTCCCATTGCTATGGATGCTAGGAAATGGACATGCTTGGATGATTTGAGGGATCACCTTAGTGCTGCAATTCTAGGATATTGCTAACGGCAGCAGGAACTGTAACATTTTGCTTAACTATTTTGTTTCCTTCCCTCAAGATTTACATTTTCATTTGCCTTCATGCAGAAAAGAAATTCCAGGATAGGGAAACTCTTCATAAAGAACCTGTAGTAAAGAATATGGTGTATCTGGCATAACTCCTTCTGTTTTAGAAGCATGAAGATAGCATCACTGAAGTTGCACCTGTCAGTAAATTAAATAGAACACAAACCAAGTTCAGGAAATTAAATTCATTATACAGATAATGGAAAGGTCTAATGTTTCTTGCTGCGTTAGTCATGCACACTGTAGCTGTTATCTGGAACAGTCAATACTTTGTAAGGAAAATGCATCCTCTTTATACACTCAGTTTTCTAGGGATATGTGGTGCTCTGTTTTACTGCTAGCCTGGATTTCGTCACTTAATGCCTGAGCTTGTGTGACTCAAGGAATGTCTGCTCTGAAGAGATTATTTACAGGGACCATTACCTTTGGCCTGTCCCATAATGGCTATGCTGAATTGTCATACATAACCCTCCTCAAGAAACGTGGGTTACATCAGAGAAGTCCTGTGACTTAACTCCACTGAACTGAAGGGAGTATTCCAGCTGAATGTCAGCCTGGCCCATTAAATAATTGGGGGCTTTTTTGGTAGTATTTCAGTTACATTCAACTTCCATTTAACATAGGTAAACATGGTTGAAATACTTTAGCAGAAGGAGGAGACAGCTGTGCACTTCAGTGCTGGGGATTCCTGTCTTTGGGGTAACGGAACAAGTCACTAGGAACAGGTAAATTCGCCCAGCTTCATTTATTAATCAGTTTGATTATTTCACTTTCTCCACTTTTGCAAATCAGACATAAACAGACTCACCTAATACGTAGATCTATCATGCTATTAAATTATACAGAGCAATGTCATTTATAGGTCCTTTTAATTTCCCCATATAGACTAATCTTATTAATATTTATCTTCTAATCTTCTTAAAAATTCATAGCAGGTAATCTCTGTCTAAATGAAGCTACTATTCATACAAAACTCTCTTTGTTTTCTTTGTTTTCTTTGTTAAAGAAAACAAAGAAATCATAGTAACATTTAACATTGCAAAAAGCTTAAAGCAGAAGAAAGGTAATTAAGTGTGAAGTATCATTAATGATGTGGTGTCCCAAATATTTGTGTTGTCAAAACAACTGGCAAGAGGGATGATAATATGCTGAAGATTAAGCCTCAAGTTCAGAATCACCATACCATGTTTGGTTTCAGTCCCTGCAGTTATGCAGTTATAGAAACCATATTGTTAAGGTGGTTAAGTGACAATGTGCTTGGATGATGATGAATTTCCTGATGAGATCCCAAATGACCCAACATCTGCTTTCTTGCAGCGATTGGTTCTATTCAATAGTAGCAGAAGGGTGAGTGAAAAAAACAGGTGTCTTGAAAAAAGCAGGATATGACCTAAGGGTGACTGTACCTTGTTCTAGTTCTCTGAGTCGGGTTTGGTTCTTGAAACATGAGGAACTGTGTCTGTATAGCCAATCTGGAGTTTATTTACTGATCAACACTGTGTTGCTACTTGGATGTTTCTAAGTGGGTATTTACAGGACTTTAGTACTTGCAGTCCCCATCAGTGGTAACAAATGTTTTGTGAAGCATTTAGGCACATGTAATAGGGCTGTCTCTACTCAGGAAGGCACTTTTGGGTGCACTTAAGTCCCTCAATTTCAGCTCCTGGTTTTCTCAGCGGGAGGTTTTTGAAAGGCAAGAGGCTGTCCTTATCTCACAACAGGCTAAGCTGCCTTATGGCAAAATAGTCCTCAAAAACCCTTCCTTATACAAAATGTTAATTTTCTTCTCACTCCCTTGCTGCGGTGGTCAATGACCTTAGAACCATTCCTTTCTGACCTGTGTAAATACTGGTTCTAATGATTTAACTCTTGCTGTTCATTCCCTCAAACTAGCACTGAAAATCCTCTGTAGTTTCCCCCAGATTGAGGCATTTGCAGGTTGCTATATCCATGCCAGTTATTACCTCATAAATTTTCATGTTTGCTCATCATATTGTTTGGGACAGTTCTTCTGGGTGTACACAAACAAAGCAAGGAAAAGCCAACAGATTTTAAAGCCCAAAGAAGTGCCTCATATTGCTTTGTAGGATTTTGTACAGGAAGACAGTACATTGAGGCAGCAAATTCTTGCAGATAGGGTGAAACTTCTTTATTTTTGTCCCCTTTTTTTTCCCTGAACAGCTAGGCAAATTTTGGGGTGGAGTTGAAGTATGCCATATCCAGGTTTCCCTGCTGACTACTTTAGATTGAGAGTGATGCCATGGATTTTTGACATTCAGGCATCATTAGAGTCATCTTTTCTGACATCCCTTATAGCATAAAACATCCCTCTGTAAGATGTGCAAGTGTCTGTTCTTATGGTATAAAAATGTGCACTCCCAAATCATTCATCTAGTTTGGGATCTCCTAATGAGATTTTCTGCCAAATTAGAGCACAGTGACCAGGGAGGGATAACAAGCAAGAACAGGGAGCTGGAAAACTGTTTTTTATGAAAGAGTGAAAAGATTGATACTGTTCACTACAGAGAAGCAGTAAATAAGAACAGATATGAAAAGGTCTTCATCATTTGTTACTGTGAAGTCAAAAGGGGGCCCCTGCATTTGCTCCTTCTCCCATGACAACAGGAGTTAGAGATACTCATTTAAATGAGACCTAACATTTGTTTGAAAGGAAATTATTTAATTTTCCCCAGTACATAATTTTAGCTGTTTCAAGATTTCATGAAGACTAAGAGATTAGTGAGATTTATTTACAAAAAAACCAAAGGCTGCTTATTCATAAAGATAGACAGAATATCCCATTATATATCCAGTGTGACACCACTACAAATAAAAAACAAAGCCTAAAAAGCTCAACATATTTGGAAGAATCTTAATGTTTCAGTGCCCTGGTTCAGAAGTAAAACTCCTGTCTTTTCTGACATTTGCTCTGCATAATGTAAAATGTGGAGAAGAGTCAGGGGGATCAGATGTTTCTGTTTAACAAGGGAGATTTTATTGTTTGGTTTATTGTTTGGCTGCCCTGAGGAAAGCCTTGGAGCTTTTCTCCGAAGCTCCTGGTGCTGGCCATTTAGTCACAGCATCCTGTTTCAGATGGGCTAATGAACTTTGCCAAAGCAACTAATGTGTTCTGACATCCTTTGGCCTGCTTTTCTTAATTATCAGATTTTTTAGGTTGAATAATTTATCTCTTTGTATTATAAAAGTGAAAGTCTTTTCTTTGTGAGATGTGAAATGAAAGTTACTTGAAATTAGGAATAAATTGTGTCCCCTGGTATGAATATAAGTAGGTATTTAGTTGAGACACCAGTGCTCTTAATGTTTAATTTACATGGTCCTTGAGTTTTAGTATTTCTCTTAGAAAACTTGTATGATGTTTTCATTTTCTGCTCTCTTTCCGTCTTAGCAGTAGAGATGATGTGATACCAAAGTTCTTGGCATGCTTGGTTATTTGCAGATAACATGGGTATTCCAGAAACTTGTCCAAAAGAACAAACCAACCAAGCATCTAAGTGAATTGTAAACGAGAAGCGTATCCGGCATTTTCAGGAAGGCAGCTCCAAAAAATGACAATCCACTTAAAAATACCCAACAATCAATAGGAGAACTCACTAGAAACTACTTGTAAAAAAGGCTTGACAGGTCTGAAAAGACTTTTAACGGGTGATTTATCCTACAGCATGTTTTGCAAGGAGGACAGGTACATTCTGATTACTTACTTGCCCAGCTGGGCTCTGGTATTTTGATTACACTGTTAACAGTCCTGCTCCAATAGGATAGTTGCACTTACTGGCTGTTATTTAATTTAGCAGCCATCTTCCTGACTACAACCCAATAATGTCGAGGGCTTAGTAGTTAAATACGCTGCCTGTAGGTGCTTCAGGAACATTTGTCAGCATCTGTCCCTGATCGGTTTTGTTTGAAGCAAGGGTATGGAAGTGTAACAAAGGTATTTCTAGAAAACGTTTTCCGCCCATTGGTGAACTTCATGAACTGTTCAGCTTGTAGGCTTCAGTGACAGTATGGAAGATGTAATTGAAAAAATTTGAATGTTTTGAGTAGGCTTGCTTTTTTCCTCAAAAACCACTCAGAAAGCCAAAGAGTAGAATTTTATGAGTGTCTCACCATGTGTTATTTTTTTTCTGTTTGAAATAGGAAATTGATTGCTTTTTTTACTGTCACGGTTTTTTAAAAGCTTAACATAGTTCACATTCTCTGAGCTGAAATTCAGTATGTAGCAAAAGCTACGTGAGGAAACGGGATTCTGGTTCCTCAGTAAAATGAGGTTGCTAGATTTTTTGGGTTCCTTTTTGTATCTATAGAGCACCAGGTTAAAATTTGTCACTCAAGGCTTTTAATTAGAAAGTATAATTGGACTTTTCAAACACAGAACACAAACCTCTAGGTAACACAAACTTATCTTTTGAAACTTCTCATAAACTGTAAAAGTTTAATCAAAATGGAAGTTGCAGAAACTACATCTCCTTGTACAAACAAGTGTAAGCCAATATCCATTAATGTTAGAGCTTTTCCTTGTGTGACAGAAAATAAATTTCCTTTAAAAGACCCTAAACATTTTAATTATTAAAATAGACCACTTAAAACTTAGGCAGGTATGTTCTAATCATCAACATCAACTTCAACAAGAAATAGAAGGTCACAATAGAATACAGTTATACATTACTAATAATTACTTCTGCTTCAGTGCTGAAGGTTTTTCTCTCTATCTAGCCTGCTGTACCCAGTGCTTTAATTCAATCCATATCTTCATTTTGACTTTGTATGTGTAGGAAGCAGGTAACCCAAGAGTCCTGACTTGGTTTCCCATTGTAGTAAGACTGTAACCCTTTGGTGAAGGAAGACTGAATTCTTACCAGACATTTCCAGATCATTAAAATGAATCACCCATGATGTGAGTCTCACGAGAGAAGTGTGTTACAGGGGAGAGCATTCGAGCAGTATGATTATTGCGGGGGTACAGCGAGGAGCCAAGAGAAGAGAGAGAATTGCTTTTTGTGTTCATCTCTTAGTCCGTTTTGGACAAGAAATGCTCATGTAGACACAGAGCATTGCTCACACCCCATCTCTACTAGCCCCTTTAGTCTTACTCTTCAGAGTTTAGACAGCACCACTGTGAATCATTTGCCTGTGAATTTTGCACACTGAATCATAACACAGTGTGAAGACCCTCAGGGAGAGAACGGCCATGAGCCTGGGGATCTGAGAGAAAAGAAACGCAAATTTGCAGTTGTGTTACCCCCAGTTAGGAAGTGGGGTGTGACTCACTCAGCTTCATGGGAGACCAGGCTATGGCTCATCTTTGAAAGTGGGCCTTATTTAACAAAATGTCCAGGACATTTCTGCAGCAATTACCCAAACGATTGCTCCTCAAAGGCAGTTACATTGCTTTCGTGTCCTTGCAGTGGCTGATGTCAGGGTTCCTGTCTGTCACATTCTTTTTTCATTGCGTTTTGTGTGTTTCCATTGTTTATGCCTTAAATTACTCGGGTAGTAGCTCCTAACGTGCAGCTAGATTATGCATGCCAATTCCCTTAGCAGTCTAATTGCTGACCTTATGCACTAACGCTGCTAAATATATGATTATCTATAACCAGCAGCAGCCTACCCAGTGAACTCCAACAATAGAAAACAGACTTGTCATTCCACTCCTTTCCTCACATAGAAAGGAAAGCCAAGCTTCCCCACTTTTTGCGTTATACATGTCTGGAATAATTTTGCAAGTGTTTTTGTTTTGGTTTTCTTTTTTCTCCCAGTGATAGTGTTTGAGCAACTAAAAGAAGTGTGAACTTTATACCTCTGTACTTCAGTGGCAAGGTTTCATTTGGAGACAATGCTGACGGGAAAGAAAATTAGAAATTGATAACAGAAGTTTCTGGGTTTTGGGAAGCAAGTGTATTTGAACCCATTCATAAAAGGGTTTGGATAGATTTCCAGCAAATGGATGTTTTGGTCCGGATTCTCAGCTGGCATGATGGCTGAAGTTCTAAGCAGAAAAAGACAGATTTGAATGGTATGTCCTAGGAAATACTATTGACCACTGTGAATAAAGAACTGGTACCAAAAAGCCTTCAGTGTAATGAATGAGAAGAGGTGAACATTAATCTGGAAATAATTACTATCTTAGGCTTTTCTAGCAACTATGCCTTAAATAATGGAATTAGTGTTATTTTCATTTGTCTTGCATCTGTTTACTTTTTCACAAGTAAACTGAACATTTTTTATTTTTATTTTTTCAGTTAATCCTCTGGCTGTTCTGAAATCTTCACATAGTCGTTCAACTGGCAAATTGGAAGAATAACTGCAGCAGCATAGGTAAGTACCTATACTGGGGTTTTGAGGGGTTTATGACTTTGTCAGGGAGGAAAGGCCATTCAGATTATGTATTCAGATAACTGAATCACTCTATAATGCACATTATAAAATGCAAAATTCATGGCAGAGGGGCTGGAATGAAATCCAGGATAAAAGTGGCGAGTACTAGAAATTCGTAATTTGTTTATTGTCTTATGGTTACTTTCAGTGTGCTATATACTGCCATTATTTAGTTACTTGATTCATTTTAGTACCTACTGTAACCTTTAGGTATATTGCATTTAAAAATGTATTTCAGTAGAGAAGGTCAGTAACAGTAATTATAAAAAGTCATCGACCAGTCAGGGGAAAAAAAGAAGCCTGAACAATTATACCGTGCATTTTCTGCTGAAGAGGATGAGATATTCAATGGTACAGCAGAGGCAGTTGCCAGGGCTGTGCTCAAGCAGCCTGTCTGGGAGAGGAGTAGGGTCATCCCAGCACTGACAGCTTCTGACATTCTCACAGCCTGAAAAGCTACCTTGAGAATTGAGCCAGCTGTTTTGCTTTCAATTTTTAAGAAAAAATTACCAACCAAGAAATCTGAGCAGCATGTTCCACACCTATGCCTGAGCTGACTAAAAAATGAGGGAAACATATGGTCTGTGGATAGAGCTGTATGGGATTGCTTGGTGGAGCTGTACGGGGCTGTTTTGTTTGATCCTTGGTTCTCGTTGCTGTGATTCTTAATTGTATAGGAAGGCTTTTCAGAGAAACGTTCAAATGGGAATGGTGCAAACCTGAATTGCTGCAGGAAAGACCTTCAGTGGAGGGAATGTGGCAGCAATTGCAAAAGGTGAACACTGTAGTTGTTTGTAATCTCACATGTCAGTTCTCCAGTGTGGTAAAAAATGGACCTCTTGTTCTACTCGTGCGAATTTGTGAAGACTCGGGCACCTTTTTGCTTCCCTAATGAGAAGTCCCAACAACCCAACCTCTGTCAGTGGAGATTTTGTGTATGAAGAGTTACCAGTTTTTGTAAAGATGCTTGGGTGTGTAGAACTGAAACATGCTTTCAAGAAGGATATGGCTAACAGACCCTGTTGACTTGAATGGTCATATACTTGCTTTGCCAATGTGGCATAACAGCCTCGCTTGCTGTGAGACAGAAATACAGCTAATTTAGTGTGTGTTGTGAGGAAGGTTGCGATGTTTACGACTATGAAATTCTTGTGCTATCTCGGGGGCTGGAGATCTGCTGAGGTGGCAGCCAGAACGGCTGAAGGAGGGAGTCTTGTGAAGATAAAATGGCCCTGTTTTGGCTAAACCAACAGGTGTAAACAAATCTTGAAGGCCAGAGTGTCCGAGCAGAGACCTTTGCCTAATTAACAGCAAAATTAATATGGAAGTTTATGTCTTTGGGCATGGTAATGAGCCTAAAGGAGTACATGCTAAACATAAATGACTGTGTTACTCAACTCTCCACCCAAATCATGCTACACATCACCTAGAAGGCAGGGACAGACAGAATTAGGATATAAAAATCACAAAGGGAATTACCCCTCTTGGTGTGGGGTGGGGGGGGAGGAAGAGAAGACTGGAGAATCTAGCAGGTATAGTCAACTGTGCTCCTCTCCTCCACCCAAGACAGGGATGCCTTCTTGGTAAGAACTTCACCTTCACTATACGGTCTCCCTCTTACTGTTACTATCTGCTAGCTCTATAACTCAGGGCTGTGCCTCCGACTGAGTGGGTTGTTACCTGGGAATTCTTTACTTGAGCTCGATTGCCATCTTGCAATTAGTGCATTTTTATCAACAGCAATTCCAAACCTCTCTGTCACTTCAATAAATCAAACCTATCTGTTTAACTTTTAAACTGTCTCACCATAAGACCTTAACCGGGCTCTGGAACAGGTAATGACCATTTCAGTAGGAGCCCCATAGCCGGGCTCTGAGATAGGCACAGGCACGTTGGTTTCAAGCTCCTCAGCTGGGGCTCTGAGACAGGACTCTCAGACATACCTTAGACTTGGCAAAACTGCTCAGAGAATCCCTTGGGCTCTGGCAGGCAAACATCTCACCCTTACCCTTGACAACCAAAGGGACCTTACATAGAAATTCAAATGAATGCTCATGGAAACCTTTTGTCTTGTTTGTACTGGTTTTTATCTTACCAGAGACTTAATTAGCACTAACTTTGGCAATTCTGTCTTGTTCGTTTTTCACTGAGCATTTGAACCTGAAGCTTAAGTTCCTTAAAGTAATATAAATATGTTATGTTGAAGAATTTAAAATTGCCATCATGAAAGGTGGCAGTTCACAAGCTCTCCATTTTCCTACCTAAGTCCTGATGTAGGACTTCTCACTGCCTGTCCTAACTACACAAGCTGGTACCCAAAGGAAAGGGACTACAGCAGAGGGTTGATCCAGTGACTCGGCCAAGATAGCAAAGAACATCTGAACTGCATCCAGGCTTCCTAATTTGTCCAGCATGTGCTCAGATTTTCATGGATCCTGTGTTTCCTTTGCTGTCACATATTCAGCAAGTAACATTAGCATCATATAATGTAAAAAGAATGCTCAGTACCTGCGATATTTTAATAGCATGCAGGATATAGTTGTTAAATTCATTCTAAGCAATACATAATATATTTTAGTTTAATAAATAGTTAGTTGCATAAAAATATCCACAAAATAGAAAGTATTTTGGCAACTATCTATTGGAAATTATATTTATTTGGCAAAATTTTACTAGGATTTCAGGGATCATTTTATTTTCATACCTTTTGGCTTCATCAGTCTGCTAAAGTGGAAACATCCTTTTCCTTTATTATATACTTATACTGAGCAGACATCCAATAAATCATAAAGCTCAAGTATGTAAAAACATACCCTGTTCTTTTCTTTATAAAATACCTCTGCAGTGTTTTTATATATTTTTGTAGAACTGTTGACAAACTACCAGTTCATTTCCTGGATTAGTTTGTAGTAATGTTTTATAGACATTGCCATCTTTCAGTTTCCAAAGTAGTTGTTCTTTAGAATAATATTCCGCTCAGAATGAGGCCAGTGTTTTAATCCGTCCAGTAGTTATTTTTGCTTCTAATAATCTGCTACCATTGAAACTTAACATTTAAACTAAGTGTTCCATACTTCATGTTGATGGTTAATTCTGTGTTCAGGAGAGCATGCTATGAAGCTAAAATATCACTTGTGTTTTAAGATGTGCAAGATAATAAATTAATCAAGTGAAAGCTAGTCTCCTTCTCCTGCTTTAAGAGTATTAGTAGGAATACTGCTGTGGCTTTGCTTTTACTTGTTGGGTTTTTTTAACCCGTTTGCAGATTGAATATAAATATGGTAAACTTGCAGATATGTCAGATGTTTGTCATTGCTTCGGTACTTTTCTCCTAGGATAACTGAATGCAATTTCTGCATTCAAAATCTGTTTCAAGTGTGTAATTTCTTTTTAAAATTCCAGAACAGTGGTCATTCAGCAGAAGAAATGAGTGAGCAAGAATGAGAGAGAAGTCAGAATAGAATAAAATACAATAGTTCAGTCTGAAAGGACCTACAGGGATCGTCTGGTTCAAGTGCCTAAAAGCCAGTTTATAAAACCCAGTCAGATATTCACAGAAAAACGTTGACTACTGTGTCTTAGGTGGTAATGTACTGTTCAGTTTTCACTTCTCCTTTCATATGCTAACTTAGAGGTAAGAGATAAAGTGGAACAGTTAAATTACCTATCTTAACACCAGCAGCAATTAGGGGATTTGGGGCCAAAACAGCTCATACTTAAGAAGTGAAAAGTTTTGTGATCTGTACTGTTCAAACTCAAACTCATTCATATGTACAGGATGTTGGCATTATTAGAAAATGCAGCAAGTACTATAAGAAAAAATTGGTTGCCAAAGTTTGTAATTTGGTGTATCATTTGGCTGCTTAATTTATTTATTTAAAGACCTTTCACTTACATTTTAAGCAAGCTAACTATTTTCTTTCAGGAAATAAAATTGGCAGTTCTTTCAAATGCTGTACATGTCCAGAAGTTTTTTCCTAATTCTCTTGCTGCACCACTGCCATGGTGTTTCCAATGAGCAATGTGTGCAGTAATGCTTAGGTGATTGAGAGTGATGAGGTGACTGGAGAGCTGACTCTGAACCACATTTCTAACCTTAGCAGGGTATCAGAGAGCCCAGATAGAGAGTCCAGCATGATTAGTTATTGTTTCATAACTGTATACTGTTACCATTCCACCAGAATCTGTGAGAAAGCTTCCTGATGAACGTGGGCATCAAAAGAAGGATTTGGAGTGGATTCTGCTTAACCTATTTAGTCTTAACCACAGTTTTCTTCAGTTTATAGATGAGAAACTGTGGAGAAGAAACCCAAAGCTTTTCTACAATCCTGCTTTTGATAATGTACATCAGTCCTTGTCCAATGGCTTGAGTTTTGCACTGTTGATTACAGGGGTATATTTGGGTTTCTTTCACCCTTGAAGGGCTTGGAAGGCTCTGATGGCAGAGTAATGTACCCTTAAATAACAACAATCAATTTTCAAAGGTTTTCTGAGGCTGGGTGGGAATTTCTGGTTGAATAATTTTCTCATGGAAGAAGAACTTCCTGCAAAACTGAAGCTTTTGTAAGGAAAATAGATTTTTTCCATGATGGTCACGCTTATGAGGTAAACGTTGGAGTATTTTGGCGTGAGTCTTTTAAAACACAGATCAAATATTTCACTTCTGAGTCTGCAAAACCAGCAAACATTTCCTTTCCTATCAATTTAGCAGTATTTCTCTATGAGGACATTGTTACCAATGCTTCAGTTCATGTCCCTGTTCACTCCCCCAAGCCGAGCTCTCTGCAGAATCCCTCTCTCCTAATGCAGCGTGACTCTTCCCTTGAGCTGAACTTCACAGCGCACCCCGGAAAGCAATGCTTGGACCGGAGGGGAAAATGGAGCCATCCAGTAGTGTGGCACTGCTCCCAAGAGGCAGCACTGGCCCAGGGCCGTGCAGTGCAGAACGGGGCTGACGCAGCCTCTTCCAATTGACTGCAGCGAACCTGGAGGGAAGCGTGACAGAGGAATGGCAGGCATTCTTGGAATGGAGAATGTCAGAACAGAGTATTTTTTATACAGAGATTCAAACAAATAGTTCATCGCAACAAGTTAAAAACCAATAATTAAGTGGGATATAAGTTCCCTGTTTTACTGAGCTCTACTATAAAGGCACTGAATTATAAAGCTGGATGTCTGATGCAGTTTTGTAGGCTGGATACTGAAGTGCCACTACTTTGTAACTTGGGTAGAGTCTTTTGAGAGTCCTGTGGGGTACATGTCTGCGACATTAAACAGCTGAACGCCTGAGACACTCCAACCCTGAATCCTTCCTTTCACATAACTTTTGTTTTTCAGTTCACTACAAAGGAGAAACAAGGGCTACGGCAGGGAATCCTGCCCTGCTTGCCAGGGCTGGGCCCATGCCTGCAGGGGTGACTGGGAGTCAGGAAGCATTATCCAGTGACCAGCCCCAGCACTGGGAGCATACTGCTGGCTAAATTATCAAGAAAAATTGCCAGAAGATGTAGTCTTTTCTGTAAAGGGCATGATAAATATGTAGTAACTGATTTTTATGTATTATTTAGTTATGAGACAAGATGAAAAAATCCCACATAGTTTTTTTTTTTCCTACTTGGGTATGCTTCATGTTCCTACACCTCAAAATACTACCGTTGTCTCTGGAATGTATTCCCAAAGAACTTTTCTTTGGGAATGGTTCTTTTTTTTGCAACCTTCCCAATGATTTCCCCCCTCGGTCTTTTCATTTCTTCAAGTATGAGCTATTTAGGCCCCAAATCCTCTAATTGCTGCTGTTGTGAAGATAGGTGTTAATTAACTGTTCCACTTTATTTCTTACCTCAAGCACAGATAAAGCTTGCAGGGAATAGATCACACACAGTCCTATATTAATTTTCTATGGAACACCTGCATAGTAGGAGAACTCAGTAGAATGAATGGTGACTAATTTTAAGCAAAAGCGGGAGGAAAACGTCCTTATGAAATAATTCTGTAAATCAGCTGCTAATCCAGACTCCCCTCTGCGAAGGCGGTCCTGGAGACCACAGGCAGAGCTTTCTTGGAAGGGCTGAACTGGGGGACAAGGTAGGATCCTGCAGGAAGAGCACTCTCTCTGAGCACCCCACTACCAGTCCCACCAGCAGCAATGACCTTGCATCTCTCCTGCGATCCAGTACATACGTGAGGGCAGCACATCACCTGTGCCTGCAGAATCGCAGGCGTGGTTGCAGCAGTGGTCGCTCTTCTCCAGCTATTCAAGCATGTAGGGGGTTTGGGTTTGCCCCTTTTCACTTCCCCCACATACACACGCTTCTTTTCATGCTTGGTGTAGCTGAGACTGCAAATACCTGCAGCAGGTGTTTGGGCTCATCCTTTTTTGCCATCCACTTAAATGTAATTGTTGCGTCTTGGTCTGCCCGCATGTTCATTCCCATTAAGAAAAGTCTACCTTTATAAATGTGTTAAACCTCTCATGTTTGAGGGAAGGATTGTGCCGTCTGTTAGCGTAGTAGTGCTGAAAGTGAGGAAAAAAAGTAAGATGGCTGATAAAAAAGAAATTAAAATCAAAATGGTGAAATTAGTATAAAGGTTGCTTCTGAAAGTTTGCTGAGTGCCTGATGGAAAAACTGCATGTCTTTAGTGCTGAGCCTGGGAATGAGAGGAGTGAACCTCTCCAGAGTGGCAAGAAAAAGGATTATTACAAAGGGAATTAGAGAACGTCCATTATTCACAAACTGAAAAATCTGATGAAGACATTGCCTGTGTTTAAATCAATCTTCTCCACCAATTTACTACAATTCTTCAAATTTCTGCAGTAGTTGCCTCAAGAGGCTATTCAGGAGACTAATAGAGAAGAGAGATGAAGCACTCTCTGGATCTAGACAGCGCCAATGAGATAGTAATGGTAGAAGCTGTCAAGTTACAAAAAGTGGGGAGTGTCCTAAGGTTCTTAGAACTAATGCTCTAGAGGAGAGTGATAATCAGGAAATTGTTATTAGCTCCTGACAAAGTGGTGTAGGTCAGTAGGGATCAGGGTTGACAGGGAGACACTTCTCAGTGACCTTACAGTGCCAGGCAAATGAGCAACCTGTTGGCTAAAAAACAGGGTTGCAGATGGGTGCCAGCTAATGAGTACTGGAGAATGTAAAAAAATCTGACCTTACTGAGGTCACAGAGAAGTGTGTCAGTTTTGAAAAAAACATGTGGATGTTGTTTGAGCCACCACTGTAACTGCCTGCCTGCGACCAAGGGATCTCAGGTATTAAAAGAAGAAAGAAAAAAAAAGTCCTGAATTATTTGGTAAGGGAGATTAAAATAGGATAGGAAAACTCTGTAAACCTTTTTCTTTGAGAGTTGATTTCTTGTGGAATTTCAAGCTCACTGCAAGTCATCCATTAAATAAAACCAACTAGAGGGAAAAGAAATGCAGATAAATGTAGGGTGTATTTCCCCCCCCCCCCCCTTGGTTGTTGAACAACTTGGAAAGGAAACAAATAAGCTGGGACATTCCATTTAGCTGTGTTCTGTCAGAACTTCTGACAGAAGTACACAGAGTAACAGCATGCAAAATCAGGTGTTGTCTATCTTCTTCTAGGGTAGAAGAAGGAGAATTCTGATTAATCTAGGGGCAGAGCATTTTAGCAACAAAGCAATTTAGTAAACATGATTAATAATTGGAATATCTGACCTAAATTTCTGCTGGAAGGAAGGAACTGGATAGACTGACCAGATACGTGGTGGGATCCAGCCTGGAGCACTCTGTCGTGGCAGTTCTGTCCTGCACTGTGATAGATGCCTGTTAGGATTCCATGGGGTTTCCTGCCCATCTCATCAGACCCAACTCTGACAAGATTATTAGCAAAGGAAATCACATGTCACTTAAAGTGCTTAAAAATATACCAAGAGCAATTTAAAGAAGAAGAAAAAAAAAAGTGAGGAATCTTTACCAATCTCTGTGTTTTATCAAGTGTGTACCTGTACAAATGGGTAGTGAGAACATGGCTATATGGCACTATTACAATTGTCTGCTGGTGTGTTGAGAGAAAACCCCACCAATGTGGTACTTTACATGCGAAGTCATTGTGATGTTCCATGTAATTAGTAACTTGGAGGAGTTTATGCTGTGTTTTTCTAGACTGAAGGCTTGTTTGTGTTAATAGTTGCTATAATAAGAATGCTTTGCAATGAACAGAGAAAACCTTATCAAACAGTCCCAAAACGATTCAGGCAGCTGACAGAAGGCAGTGCTTTCTGGTATGAAGACATTATGAATGTTTAGTTTTGGGTTTGTTTTTTTTCTTATCTCTGTCATCCACTTTAAGTTAGGTTGGAGAATGATTTTATCTTTAAATATGAACCAGATGATGTTGCCAAGACAACCTCAAGCTTTTTTTTTTTTCACCCACAGTGTGTGCTGAACCCCAACCAGGTTGTCTTCCAGAGTGATTGGTCACTTATTTTTCAAGTGGGATTTAGTTTGATGAATCTAAATACTTAAGATACTTGATTGTCTTGGCTGCTCGGCATAGCACTCTGGCTAGGTTCTCTTGCTCTGTCTCATGCTGGCAGCTGGATTCCAGTGTATGAGACAGAATATTTGAGTGAAGTTACAGCTCTGCAGTCAATTACTGCTTTCCTAGCCAAGACATAGACCTCCATGGGGGGGAATGTACAGTCAGTGACAGAGCACCTCCTCTGCAGGGTGTTTTACAGCATTTCCTCCACGACATTGATTCTCAATGCAGTGATGTGGTATTTTAAGCTATCAGTTATGCCCACTTTTGTATTCCCTACAGATGTCTTATTGCAAGGGATCTTTTGTTAAACCAAAATGACTTGTGTTGCTTGGCAGGTGCTCGAGCAGTCGATGTAAATTGGCTCCCCTGTTGCTAATGGGACAGGGATCAGGACTGGGACCAGGATTTTACTTGTTTGTCATTGTCATCACCTGCTGTGAGAATATTTGAAAGATATCTCTGTAGAGGCTGCTCCTCATAAGGGCAGTGACAGACGTATATCATATTTGAATAAATTTGAACTCTTGTTCATACAGTAATATTAAATTCCCTTTTCATTTCTTAAAACCTTCATGTATTTCATGCCCCTTCAGCTTTTTCTTCTCACTGCTTTGTCAACAGACTCCCTCTTTTCCCAGGCACCGCTCTGCATTGCTGTTCTTTTAGCGATATTCAGTGACGGTGCTATCGTTACTCGCTTAAACTTTCAACAAAGCAGACTCTTGCAAAACGATGTTTTAATTAAGTCTAATACTAGCAATGGTTTGTCTTCTATTCCTAAAAAAATGAAGGAATCTTGTGTGAAAGGTTTCATTGCTATTTTACTGCCACCACAAATTCGTTTTCTGAAGAAACACAGTAGGATTGGTGACAAGATGATGACTGAGAGACCACTGATAGGCAAGGCTGTAACAACGCGGCAGAAACCAGTGCCTGGTCTGTGGTGGAGTTGTGCTGATAGGCATCGTCCAAGGGGTGAGGGATCTGGAGAGCTGCCCCAGTTCCTCCTGCTTTCAGTGGTCGGAATTTCAGATTGTTTACTGGGAAGCAGCTGAAAGGTGAGAAAATTGGGAATTCATCATCCTGACTGAGATGAGAGTTTATCCAGTGACAGGCTTATATGATCACTGTTGCTCTGAACAGTTTGTGGTTTTCACTGAGAGAAAAACGATTTCCTCATGAAGGATTTCTTTTTTTTTTCTTTTTCTTTTCTTTTCTCCCCCCCCCCCCCCCCCCCCCCCCAATATTTCCAGTGGTTCACTTCTTTTAGATGCTGCATCCTTTTTTTCCAGCAAAGAGTCACAGAGAGATGTCTAAATCTGTATATAAACTACATCTGTCTCTTGAAGTCTTTTCCATTTTCTGAGAGGTTGTCTGCAGCTGAGGTATTGTGCTTCCAGTTTGCACATTTAATGCAGCTTTCCTGTTACAAGTGTGGAATCTGTTGATAGGTAATATGATCTGTATTGGAACCACAGCATAAGTATAAAAAGATATTAATTTTTTTTTCTATGCAAACTAGGAGGTTTTTACACACTGGCTCTGTATCATGGTTATTTGTGCATGAGAGAGAGGGTTGTGGAAAACCCACCAAAGTCAGGCTGTGTACTCAAAGAAAATGCAGATTATCTTGTGGGCTGTGAGATACCTCAGTGAGTGTACACAGTACATTGGAAGTTATTTTAGGCCAGGGCATAACTGACATTTCAAATTTTGAAAAGAATAATTATCTGAACTGGCAGTTGAAAGATAAATTCTTTTTATGTTTTTGCGTTTCAGTCCGTAAAAGATGTCTGTGGGATTTATTTTTAGTGTGTGAATAAACTTGGTGGAGTAAAGTCGAATGGTAATAACCTTGGTCTGTCAGACACAGTCACAGTCGTTGGCTGTCTGGCCCAGAGGTGCTCTGCCCCTCTGCCTTTTCTTGACTAAGCAAGTCCAGGACTTGAATCTCTGTTTTATTTACTTTGAGGCATCTTTCTGGCTTGCAAACTACGGCCTGAAGAGTCACACGGAGTGGCTACTGCTATGGGGGTCTTATATATATATATATACTGCTATATATAGAGAAAGGGCTACTCCCCCTTTCTCCAAGAGGTGAGCCTGTGCTGTAGTTCACTGCCACCATTATGTCTGTCTTAGCACACAATAGTTGTATCTGTAAGTGTGCGTTTAAGTAACAACGACTTAGGTGCCCAAAAACTTGAGAGCTGAGTTGTATCTTACTGCCTGAAATGAGTCTAGGCATCATTTTGAAATGAAGCCTGAGCATAACTGCCTTGTCAAATCAAAACTTGATGTACTAATAAATCTGTAGAGACCCTGAATATAAAAACAGTTTCCACGCTTTGTCTGACTCTTCAGCTATCAAAATAAGTGAATTTCCTCCACTCTTTGACAGCTATGGATTTCAGTCACTGACAAACAGAGATTTAATTTCCCTTTTGGAGAATACAGAGAACAAAACCTATGCTGTGGTGAACTCACTTGTGTAGTGCAACTGGGCTCTAAAGTCTTTACCCGCTCTCTCACTTTCTCTCATGCACTTGTACTTTTTCTTCTAGTAGGAAAATGCATTTGGCAACCATTAGAAATGCAAAGATATGGCAACCAATTGTCTTGCTAAGAAATTACAATGAACGGTTTAAATTTTTTTTTTTCTTGTGTAGAGATTCAGCAATAAGTTAATGATCTATTAAGAACATTAACCTTTTATCAAATCGGTTAAAGAACAAGAGAAAAACATAACTAACTTGCATTTCTTTTTACATACAGTAACAGTTGCCCAGTTTACTATGCTATTTTAAGATTAAATATACATATATTTAATGCAATGGCTATATAAACTATGCAATCTAAAGGTTTGGTGCTAGGGAGTGTACAGAAAGAACTGTAGTTGTCTGAAACAGATGGATGATGTAAGAAAAATGTGTGTTCACTGCAATGGACTGTGACCACAAAAGATAAGCTCAGAACTTTGTTGGCAATTATTCTCTTCCCAACTTTGTAGTTTAACCAAACAACAAGGAAATATTCAAGAAGTTCATGCTTTTTCTGATTGCTTTCCACAACAATGCCAACTGATTGCTTTAATTTTTTTAATGTTTGCAAAATACATAAAGGATTAGTTTAGTGGAGTGACTGTGAGACAAAATACCCCCAAGAATTCAGTCTAGCCTGATAGCTGATAACTCTCCAGCAAAGTAGAAGACATAGGGTCAAATTATTTTAGGTGAAGGAGCATAGGAGGGTATGGGTAAGTGTCTTATCCCAAGACCTGTCAGGAGTACTGCTGTGACACCTGATGCAAAAGAGCTGGGTCTGCTGAGTAGCATATTGGTGCAGGACAGCAGAAGCAGTGTAGGCAAGAGAGAATTGACTGTGCCTTCTATGTGAGAGTGAGTTACAAGTGTGTAACACATCACACCTAAACATCTCCTTTAGAACTATAAGCTCTGCTGTCTGTAGCTTGGTTACAGAGAACAAAGAAGAAAAAAACTTACCAAATCACACTCTGATCTTTCCCTCATCAACCTGATAGATTCTAATTGCTGTGTTCAGCGATCCCACTGGATTTGTTTGTGCTTGCTTTCTAACATCCACTGTCACTTGAAATATTCTAAAGATAAAAACTAACAACTTTATAACAGTTTTTGGAAGGTGCTGAGATTTAATATTCTCAGACATTCTTTTCATGAAGCCCACTTTTCACTTGAGTTTCCCACTTGTTCACAGGCTTTACTGTTCCTCAGCCACCTCACACATAAATATTTTTTTACTTTTTTTCATGTCAGCCCTTGTGTATAAGGGAAAAATCATTCTAATAGAGCTGTCGGCCCAAGACCATGTCCTTCCCTCAGTTTGTCCCATATGACTTCTCTTGTCTCACTTCCTGAGAGTCACTGTTATGTCTGAATATGGAGATGAAATGCATTGTCCTTCCTTGCTTTCTTCTTCAACTAGTCCTTTCCTCTTAACTTTCCCCATTTCCACCATTTCTGATGGAAGGTCACATAGGTA
The DNA here is from genome assembly GCA_025331215.1 of Actenoides lindsayi. NCBI lineage: Eukaryota > Metazoa > Chordata > Aves > Coraciiformes > Alcedinidae > Actenoides > Actenoides lindsayi. The sequence goes on along the minus strand of WTSP01016799.1, from coordinate 21,824 downwards.
ACTTAGCCCCCAACATGTCCAACAGCATTAAGTGTGCTTGTTTGTCATCTCATAGACTGCCAAGAAATTTAGGGCTGGAACCTGTGATTAATGTGTTGCTGGAGTAGTGGAAAGTGTCCATAGTTCTGTGGCTGTGGTTAGTGAAAACTTGTTCTCTGACAATGTGCTGAGCTCCTTATCTTCTGTGAGAGATGATAATCCTGGGACACCAGGTTGGTTCACTGGAAATGCTTTTGTATTACTTCTCTTAAAGAGTGAAGGTGTCGACAGAAGCAGCATAATAATGTTTTAGTCTTTTGTGTTTGAATAGCTTAGAAACTAAATTCTAATGCAGTATTTGCATAAGTCATTCAGTACACAGAATTTTGGTTTAAATTTTTTAAGACATTAAAAATAACTTAAGCTGCAAAGTGTAAATCAATGATGTACATTAATCTTGATTCCTAAGTAAATATGCACACTTGATTTAACTTTTTTTTCTTCAGAAAAAAAATCACAAATTAATTAGTTGGGTTGGGATCAGATCATACCAACACATGTCAGAGAACTTTCAGCTGAAGATACGCAAGAGAAGTTAGAATAGTTATTGATCCTTCTTTTCCATGTTCAATGTTAATTTCTATTCATGTAACAGTTCTCTAAAATGTAGCTACTAATGAAAATCTATAAAAATCTTCTTTTATCTATCATAAATGCAGAGCACAGTAAGATTTATCAAAATAAAGGTGGTGAAGAAATCAAAGTTTAAGAAGTTAAGCATGGGAATGGGTTTCTCAAGAGCTGTGTTCCATCTGTGATGAGCCTATCACAGAGAACTTGCTTTCAGGTAGAGGGCATTTTGTCTTTTTCAAGTAAATTTAATGCATCATATGCAGCAGCTTCAAATATCTGTTCATTCTTTTAAATGTTATGAGATATTCCAGATTCACTTTTCCCAGGTAATTTCTGACCATAGTGGCATGCTTCTGTTAATGCCAAGGTTTTGGGTATGTGGATACTCCGTTAGCATAATGGCAGAATTGCAGCCCAGAACTTTTTGAATTTTTTTTGTCTCTATGAAGACAGGTATTAATTTACAGAAGAGGTAAAGAGTGGGAACTTTTGGCATCCTGAAATACTATGTTCTAGAATCTGAATTTTTTATATTCCCTTCCACCCTGTTTAAAATACTACCGTGCTCCAAATAAGAAAATGAATGCTATGGATCTGTTCCTGTGATGACTAGGTAATCAAAGTTAAAAACTGCTTGCTGCTTCACAGAGCTGCAGCTGGAGCCTGTGGTCTGAATTCTTGGATATCACAGGTCATATGTGATGCCTTTGTGCTTTGTATCAGACACAAAGGCTTCAGTTAAAGTTAAAAAAAAAAATAAAAAAAAAGAGGAAGAAAGAAAAATCTACTTCTCAGGTTAGAAACTATCATGAGCAAAGAACAAGAGAGATCTTGAGAGTCCTTACATTGGCAAGGAATTGATATGGTAAGATATACCAGATACTTTGGACAGGTAAATTACTTCTTGTTACACAAACAGAAAGCAAAAACCCTCAGTATGTTTTTCACCAAGTGTAGAATTTCTTCCTACCCCCACACCAGAGTGACTCTGAGCATGAGTCAGCTGAGCCTGTCTGGCAGCTATGAGTGGGGATTTTTGTAATGTCACAGGGCTGTGATCCATATCATGCAGTTCTTCCACTGCCAAACTTAAATGCTACAGAGAAGGGCAGAAAAAATAGATTTTACGTAGTGTAGAAAAGAAAATACTTCCTGGCTCAGTTAAGTGATATGCTCGGTCCCTAAAGTGCTTAGAATGTGTTGAGAATAACACAGAAATTTCACAGCCTGTGAAAGGAGAGGTTGAAAGGATCTATGGGTTTATATGCCATCAGTTTGAAAGGTCAGTCATCATGAACCATAAACAGACATTTTCTCCTAGAATCTAGGCTTTCTTTAAGACAGATTTCTAGGGCATGAGATGCTCTAGGGTAGGAGACATGGGCATGACTGGCAGGGATGAGTCAGCACCTATGGGAAACTGATTTATTCTTGAGTGGTGGATGGATGTCAGGTGAGGAATACTCCAGAGCATCAAAGCCAGTGCTTGATCCCTGTATTTAGTCAGACAGATCCCATCTCACTCCTTCTTAACTTTTATTTATTTATTTATTGTTGTTTTCATTTGGTTTTTTTAAGAGGCTCCAAACAGTGCTGTCTGACATTTTTCTTAGAAAACTGTTCCAGTGTTTCCTTATTTTCTTTGCTACCTAATTGTCTATTAATTCAAGGTTCAGCTTCCTGAATTTTGACTTCCAGCTGTTTGATCCTCTGTTTTTATCAACCAGGTTGAAAGACTTCTCCTGTGGTGTACGTTTTGGCTTGCCCTCGTCTTTTAAGCATTAAAAGCAGTGGGGCCACTCCTGTGATGTCCATAGACTTTTGACTTTGGCCTTGCTTTACTCCAGCTGCCTCATGGGTCTGTTCTGCTGCCTCTCTGTTTTCAGCAAAACTTGACTTGTCTCTGTTGTCTGTCACATCACTGTTAGCTTCCTGGTTTTTAAAAGCCTTTACAAAGCCCAAGAAAGTGTTGGTAAAATTTAATCTCACTGATCATCAGATTGGGAGGGGAGGGGGAAGTATTGGTCCTTTTGAAGATCTAGATGTCTGTTTTAAAGGGATCAAGATCTGGAACAGATGTCTCTTACAGCTTGCATTTCATATGCAGGTGGCTTGGTTCTAGAGAGTGCTTCAGGGTTCCCGTGCCTGCTCTACCCCCATGTAGTCTCCTTAGCGCAGTCACTGCCCTGCAAGAGGAAGCTCTCCAGGCTGACATTCCTGTGTTGTCCACCTTCCTTCAGCATCTCTATGTTTCACTTCTTTCAGTTTCCTGGCAAAAATCACAGGCTATCACTGATCCCCATTAATACTCAACTCCAACCTTCCCCTGACCCTGAAGAGGGCTTTGCAAGCCCTTAATGTCCAGCCCCAGCAGATTGATGTCACTGGTACATGGTCAGGAGGCTGCCTTGAAATGTATTTTTATTCCAAAGCTTTTGTTTGCCATCACTTCACCTCTCAGGGTCTCCAACTAAACATCCCTTTGAACCAGCTACTCCTCTGTACCTCTGCCCTGGCCTGCTGCCCTCTCATATCTGTATGAGGTTTTTACATTGCTTTTTCAGCAAGTGTTGCTGTCCATCCCCCTCCTGGTCTGTGAGACTAATAGTAATTCTACTTTTAGTCTCAGGTTTCTTTGGTGGTAGTTCTGAATTGGCCACTGACTTCAGCATTCCAATTGTAAGACCACCTCCACCAAGTTTTGATTGCAGCAGTGCCATAGGCACTAATGTGCTCTCTACTCCTGTTGGTTTTCTTGTTTGTCGTTACACTGCCTCATGCTTGCATTTATCGTATACATGATTCTACAGTCACTTCAGAGAACTCGCAAAAAGACCCATGTTATCCCTAATTAGGCACCAAAAAAGCCTCTGTGCTGCATTTTGTCTCTTTGTGATATTTCAGCAATTAAATAGAATTTCTGTTGCTGTCAAAGTCTGACTGTGAACAAGAGAAAAGTCCCTTACTTACTATTCAAAATTCTAGTGTTGGGCATCACTTCATGATATTTTGGACAAGTGGGATCAAGTACTATCAAGTCAAGTGTGCTGTTTTCCTGATATATAGACAAATACATTTCATAAAAGAACAGAGTGTGTGAAATGTGCTTCACCAGAATCCTTTTCTTATTCTAACAACTGCATGGCAATGCTGCTCTTTTTTTTAATCTTCATTTTTAAATTGGTATTTTTAATATTTACTTTTTCCTCCAGCCACAGAGCAACGATAAGAATTGGAGATGTTACTGTTTTTCTAGCTTTCTCTGAATACCTCTGCAAAACAGGCAGAAGCTTTGTCTGTAGTAAGCAATTCAGCTCCAAGAGCTGCTAGCTTCATGTATTTTCATGAGTTTTGCAATAAAGACAATCTATTGGTAATGTTTTAAACATTTCAGATTGTTTTTATGTTGTCAGAATTGTCCCTATGGCTAAGCATAAGACATTCCTTGATCTGCATTTTGTGGGAGGTACAAGTTTTAACAAAGTTAGAGAATATGCTTCATTGTGCCAGGCTATAAAGACATTCCCAGCTTTCCAGGCAAGATGTGCGTCCACTTACTCTCATCAGAGAGCTGCATCTGTCCTTCTTTTTGGGAATAATTAAGAGTATTTGCCTAAGGCTACTCCACCCGTGGTAAAACACTGAATGAAGTTCTCCTTGACCTCCAGATGTCTCAAAGATATCACAGTTGCTTGCCTCCCTAATTACTTTTGAGTTTCTCTCTTGTTATTTATTCCTCAAATTGAACTCTCTTTCCTTCTTTTCTTTGGGGAATATATTAAAATAGAATTGGCTTTCTGTTCTGTGACAGTCTCATGTGTTATGGATTGGACTTTAAAAAACATATTATAATTGAGGTACTGAAAATTAATTTTCTGCATGTCAGTAGAGCCCTTTCTTTTTCTCCAGATTAAAAAAGCAGCAACAAAAACAACCCATAAATGTCTGTATTATCAGAATGGGGTACCTACAACAGCTTGTGAAGGGTAACTGGAGAATTGGAGCACAACCCAGCTGTTCCTTCTACTGCTGGCAGGTAAACAAGCTGCTGTATGTCTGGAAAAGGGCTTCTGAACCTCTGGACCTCACAGGACTTTTTCTCTCCTGTGGCTGCCAAGAAACTGTGTCTACTCCTGGGTTGTCCTGGAATGTTTTTAAATGGGAGCAAGGATTCTTCTTCAGTGCAATATTCTACCCATGGTACCTACCTACTTCCCCTGTGCAGAACATTAGAAATTCTCTAAATAACGAACATCTGAATATCCAAGCACTTAACTGTTTTGAAATGTAAGGTCGACCCCCTTAAACAGTCTGTGAGGCTCTGGAAAGAGGAGACCTTTATTTTCAGAAAAGAAATCCACTTCTGAGGAGAAAATGCTTCTTTGCTCTGGAAATACACTCCACAAGCCAGGATAGACTATGCCCAAGCCAAGCGGAATATGAACAGTACAGATGAGGTGTTGAAGGAGCTTTACTTGTCCAGTGGATAAGGTGGTTGTTAACTTAAAAAAAATAAAAATGAAATGTCAGTTCTGTAACTCTCAGTGTTGCCATCTGCCCCTGCGTTGGTATGTCTGTGACTTTCTTCTCTTGGTACTTAATACTTTACCAGGGCTTTACAACCATGTACATGAGATGCGTAGAGAAGCTGTAGCTTCCCTTGTGTTAGTGTTTAGTGTATTGACATTACCTAGGAATAGGGGGGAATTATGTTTTTTCTTTATTCCTGCAGTATTCCTGGCTGAGTGATGGGCGGGCGGCTCAGTTAGGCGGGCTGAAAGGTGGCTCAGTGAAACTCTTGTTGTTCAAAAGTAAATCAGTTTTTCCATTCCTGTCTGTGACTAGTGTAGACCACAGAAATCTGTTCACGTTTATCAGGGAAACTTGGCACTTCTCATAAACTCCTCTGCAGGGGCACTTCACAGTCTTGGGCCAATGTGTGAGAAAGCTCTGTGTCTTTCTTGCATGAGTCTCACCTTCCAAGATGACAGTCTTGAACTGCTTGAGGGATGTACCTGTCCAGATCGTTGTCATCTGGAGGTAGGTAGCCATGCAGGAAACTGTTGGCAGTTTCATTGTGAACTGTGCACTTTGTATCCACACTGGGGCTTTGGTACTTTGAGTTTTTAAACCACTGCCTTTAAATTTCACCGCGAGAAGTAGACAGCTTGTAAACCTCATCTGATTGAGGGAGTAAGTGCATAATACATTGCATTGGTGATACAGTAGTTCTTTACGCTTGTGTAGACTTGACTACTTTTGGTGAAAATCTCCAATTTGTTCACTTAATTCTTAAAGATGTGATTCAAAGCTGCTTACTTTTCCATGTTGTGTTTTGGTTAATTCCGTTCACTTGAGGTTCTGTATGTATGTGTGTATGCAGGTGTATACGAATGACCGTAATACCAGCATTACCTTGTGTTCTGGTGAAAGTAATTCTGTTGTCCAAAAGAAATGAAGTCACTTCTTACATGTGTAAGTCACTGTAAGTGACTTCTTTCGTATGTAATGGCTTCGTCATTCCACTAGCTGAAATGTATGTATCTTCAGGTGGTTATTCTGTCCTTGAGGAAAAGCACCAGTGTCACACCGTGGCTGTCTTCTCTTCTTGAAACCTTAATTCCTGCACAATACGGTTTGTCTCACTCCATCATAGGAAAAAGTCCTAGATCACTAGCAGGAAACGTGAGTCACCTTGATTGCTACCTGAGGTTATACACGTATGTATGAAATACCTACAAATGTAATATTTAATATATACAGTCTTTTTATCTGTCACCTGCCCAAAATGTAGATGTTCCTATGCTGTCAATGCATTAGTGTCAAAGTGGACAATTCTTTCCTTAGATACCGTGTTCTGAAATAACTGATTGGGGTCATTAGTTTGTTGTGTTTCATTGTTGCTGGTTTAGCTTACGAAAATGTGGATGGATTTTCGTTTCTTTTTACCAAAGTGTTCAAGCAATATGTTTTTCTTTTAGCCATAAGTATTTCTCTATAAAATGTCACATCTATAATATCACATCCATTATTAACCTGTAAGGAAGCCTGAACTTTTGTACAAGAACTGAACAGGGTCACTAGAACCACTTTTTTCTTTGTCTACCCTGTTACACATCAACTCTTAAGAATTCTCAGGAGACCCGTAGGACTGCTGTAGGCCAGCAGTACATAGCCCAGCAGAGCCCAGTCAGTGCAGCCAAGGCACTCTGCCTCTCTCTAGCTGCACTCAGCCATTTCACAGACTCCACTTGGTGTCCTTTTTCACGCCAGTGATTATCCCACCAAGAGATTCAACCTTTCTGGCATAAAAGATTTTCAGTAGCCCTTGTTCTGCTTTGTTTTTAATGCCCTGCTATTTGGTAGGTGTTTGCAATTAATTTTCACTTATTTCCATCAGGTGAGACTGACTGGTCTGAGCTTTTTGTTTGTTTGTTTGTTTTTCTTATCTGGAGAAGAGCAAACAGAACCTCTGGGCACTTAAAGCTTCTGTTGCCTTGAGCTGTGAAATAAAACCTAATGGTTTAGAAATTGCTTTGGCTGGGGTCTCATGAAGCGAAAGTACTTCTCCTTTTAAACTGCAACCTGAGTTTTGTGGATATGTTTATAAACATAGATTTTTTTTTATTTCTTTTTTTTTTTCTTTTAATCAGTCTGCTGGGATACAAAGCTGGAAAAATCAATGTTGTGGTTTCTCTTTGACTGTACTGTTGTGAGTAGGATTTTTTTTTCCCTTTGATAAAAGAAGGAGCAGTGAAAGAATTAGAAATTGATTTGTCTTAAGGCTGGGATTTCTTTCAAATTGAGCTTAGGAGTAAGAGAATACGTTCTCCTCATTAACATGACCTGGAGCCCAAGTAAAGATTTGATGCTGTAGTATAAGAACACTATATTTTATAACTTCATGATCATTAAAAATAGGAATTTACTGCAGAAAAACATTAGTAGTCTTTTTTTGTAATTACCACTGGGTAATTACCACATATCATACTGTGGTTTAGATCACTCTGTAGTTACTTTTAGGGTGCTAAACTGAAAACTTGCCCTTCTGTCATGGTTTTATACTTCTGATTTGGAAACTTGGGTGTCTTGTTTCATCACCAGAAAGTAATTTCTAGTGTCATGTAACTTACACATCATTCGTTTAGGGTGCAGTTTTAGTATATACTTTCTAGTTTCAATTTGGGCTTGCTAATTTTCACAGACTACTAGGCTCTGTAGATACAGCAAGCCATAATTTATGCATTCATACTTGGAAATTACTTTTCAATACTTTCACTGGAATTTAGTTATAAGATTTTTTTTTTTTTTTTTTGCTGTGGTAGTGTGATAATTAAATGAAGCAATTTTTCAGAGTTTTTGTCTGTAGAATACAAAAAACCTAACAGCATTGTTCTCAGTGCTTCAGACTTTTCTATGCCAACAGTAGCTTCCTCTGCGCAAAGCTTCATACAGTACAGGAGAAAGTATTAGAGAACAAGGTCTAAAATACTCCCTGAGACTTCCAGATGTCATAGGGCTGTCCCCTGTAGAATAAATAAAGCCTTTGCTGTGGTTGGCATTGCTGTAAATTCAGTGGAGACTTGCAGGTTTACATGGTACCAGTTCAGTTGAGTAATCACAGTCTTAATCACCAAATACATCCTCTCTATAATCAGAACCTATTTCTGCAGCAGAATAAGTCACTTACCAGTGTCATGCGATCTGCTCACTCCAGTTCTAGTGGAGACAGCCATGTGTTTCTGATGGTACACATGGAATTAGTGCTATGGCAAGATAAGTCTATTCTAAAGGCCATCCACTCAATTTTTGATGAAAATTAATAAAGAATTGTTCTGTATATAGTTGTACTCACAGACTTCATCAGGAGGAAGGAAAAGGGCTATCTTGTCCCAGGCTGTTTATCCACAAGCAAGGAAAACACAACTCGATGAGTGAGGCTTATTGAGAAGTTACATGGAGAAGTCACAGGGCTGGATGTGATTAAAAAAGTAGTTTAAGTGAGAGAATAAGATAGGAATGGAAACTGGGAAACTGTTTTCTTGTATTTCTTTTTTTCTGCCTTTCTTCAGGTTGTTAGTGTTAGGAGCCTTAGGTTGTCCAGTTTCTTTTCTTTCTCATCAGGATGTCAGCACAGCTCTGCTGGCAATTGGATGAGTAGGACAGAAATTTGATGGCTTCATGATTGCACATGGCCCACTTGAGGGGCAGGCATGAGTGGACAAATCACAGCAGCTCTTGAAGAGCTTTCTGGAGGAAACTACTAATTCAGGACTTTCAATAGTTATGCTACTGATTTTGCTGCCTTTTTTTTTTCATTTTGCGACTTTTTGGCTTTTTTTTTTTTTTAATAAATAATCTTTCCCTTCACTTAAAAAAAAAAAGCAAACAACAAAAGCCTGAGTTAGAATTTGGCACACCTCCTTCTTTAAAAGTGCAGTAATGATTCTATGAAGGCAAATAAAGAGAAAAACTTCATTCAAATCAGAGGTACTCAAATGTCGTTGCCAGGTACTTACTCTTTCTATTTTGCAAATATCCATATACTATTTGGCCTTGATTGACAAGTAAGAGTAGATATTGCTGCTCGCCTGTACTCCTTCCTGGTGTTAAGGAAGAGAAGCTTTGTAGTTATGTACAATACATGGATCTCTCTTTGTCTAGTATTTATCCTACTTTACATTAGGTATGAGGGGCATGTAATTAACAACTCTATTTTGCTCTGCATCAGGTCAAGTAACACCAAATGGCAGGTTTGATAGGAAGTGGTCGTGGTTTCTGTCTGAATGTTCTTACCTGGCACTTGACAGTAGGAGGGGAGGTGAGCAGGCTCAGCTTCCTAGAGCAAGATGAGGAGAACCTGGGCTTTGCTACTGTTAGCCCCTATCAAATTGAAGAGTAAGATTATTAACTCCACATTCCTACTTTGAAAAGGAATTTGAAGATTTTTCTCTCCCTCTGTGTAACCAATAAAATATGGAGCAAGAAGTAGTTTACCAGCGTATTGTGCCTGTTCTTTTCAAACTAGAAAATACGCAAGATCAACTCAAATTAGCATAGGAAACTTGACTCTATATGTATGCATATATACCCACACTATTTCAGTAATGAAGAAAGACACTGATAACTTTGATTTTAAAACCTATGATGATAACATTTGAAGTTAAATTTAAATTAACTACAGGAAAAATTATTTCTGTTATTTTACAGTCTTAATGCCTAGCCAATAACAGGTTTCTTTGAACTGATCAGGGTCTTTTTGTCACCTTAATGCCAGTAGTATAGTAGAAATATAAACAGCTGAACTTGACACAAGCTCATAAGAAATAAAACAAAGATCATAAGACTCCTCCTTTATATAATACTTTGCCATAGACAGTATTGTACATACTGACTTCAAGCTAATGCCCACTTACTTGGTTAGTAGCCTGATTTTTCAGTTAGCTTTTTAAACATAGAAACCAAAGAATCAGTCATCCTTGTAATTCACCTCCTTTGGTGTTTAAGAGCTAACCAAGAAAGGGTTAGCATTATTACAGGCAGAGCATTAGTTCTGCTAAGTTAAGGTTGTGAACTTTTTTCTGTTTAAAGGGTGACTGTATTTTTCATGCTTTAAAATACATGTGCTTATACAGATTGTCTTCCAATTGAATGCATCTTGTGGCTGTGCTGAACCAAGTTATTCAGTTCCGAGTGCTATTAGAAGCAAGGTTTTTTTACTTTTTTTTTTCTTTTTCAGTCCAGTTGAAAAGGATACTAAGAAAGTTGTTTTTATCGCAGAGAGAACGTCATATCATTTTTCTCAGTGAAAGTCTCCAGTGCTTCACCTCTATTTGGTCTTATTTCTGTCTGCAAAAATGTGCTGTTGGTAAAGCGGGCATTTGATGGATGTTTGTTTTTACTGGCAGTATATACATATCAAAAGGTTTTGCTGCAGAGAAGATCCCAGAGGTCTCATGCTGATCCATACTAGGCTGGAAATTGTACATTTTATCCATGGAGAGTGAAACTCTCCTCTCTACCTAAGCAGAGCTGACATGAGCTTTTCTGATGGGAATCTGGTATTGCCACTTCTGCTGTGGAGTGGGAGATTGTCATGGGCTTGATTCACCTGAAACCATTGTTTGTAAAGAAAAGTTAATGTGTTTATCACAGATGTCAGAAAAGGGGCTGTACAGCTCAAGGTCTGCTGGGACGTTTGGGAGAGTGTCTCTCCTGCTAGAACCTGGTGCTCAACAGTCTTCCACATTTCAGAATGTCAGAAATTCCAGAGAAACAATTACTAAAGCTAATCAACTCTGTGAGATAGCTGTCAAAAAAAAAAAAAAAACCCAAAAAAAACCAGGATTAATAATCTCAATCCTGTGAGAGTAGCCCTCAGAAAACAGATGTTCTGTACAACAGATGCTTCTGTTCTAAGTAGGACAACTTCCCTTCTTCTGAGAGGCCTCTGTTGCTTTTTCCTGTAATGACCTTACTATCCTCTGTGGCAACAAATTCCTTATTTTGTTCTCATTGCTTTATCTATCAGTAGATGAGTATGTGTATGGGTCTAGATAAATGCTTCAAATCCCTTGCTGTTCTTAGGAAATAGAAGTTGCCTCCTCAAAGCTGGTTGTTTGTTGAACTAACTGTGCTGGAGTTGATGCTTTGGAAGAAGTTTCTTCAGGCCTTTCTGGTTTTCCTGGCTCTTACCACACTGAACAACAAACAGTATTCTCCAAGGTAATCAACATTTTACACATAACTGGTTTGATTTTCCAGGCATAAAAATTCCGCAAGTGCCTTTGGGTGGTAATACTTTTTTCTTTGTAATAGGTGACTGTTGGTTACTGCACTGCACCCAGTTCACCCAGCCTAGGCAAGACATCCCTATGAGGGTGGTGAGACACTGAAATGGGTTGCCCAGAGAAGTTGTGGAAACCTCATCCCTGGAGGTGTTTAAGACCAGGCTGGATGAGGCTTTCAGCAACCTGGTCTAGTGGGAGGTGTCCCTACCCTTGGCAGGGAGATTGGAACTGGATGATCTTCAAGGTCCCTTCCAACTCAAGCCATTCTGTGTTCTTGCATCCCAGGATGGCTTCTATGTTTAGGTTCTATGTGACCTTAAAAGGACCACATGCATCTCCTTTAGTCCTAATGATGCCAGTGAGTTTACAGAGAGAATAATTTTGATTGAAGAGGTAAATATTTGATAAGGAAACAGTAGATATTACAGTCTAGTAGTGTAACACTATTTCATGAATAAAGGTGGAAGAAACTAAGTCCTCTGAAGCAGTCATCTCCTGCTCCAAATTAACTCCAAGGAGAGAAGAAAAGTTAAAATAAGTGTATTTCTTCTGTCAAACAGAGAGCTGAGCGTATTTGTGTAAATGTTCACAACTTTTAAAAACAACTAACCAAGCAAAGAGAACTCAGTGCCTAATAGTAATAGACACAAAGTCATGTCTGTCTGTGTTCACAGCCTTTGGAAACGTGTAAGAATGCGTGAAACAAAATCCACTCCACAGGTGTGTCACTGCACTGTGGTCTGCACAGGCTGGCACCAAACTCTGTAGAGTGCTTGTGTTATACTCTGTCCCTTAGTCTTTATAGAGTCTTCTTAACCAATTATAGCTCCAGAATGTATGTTGACAGCAGTACTGGAAAGCAGATATCCAGAACTGCTTTGCTATAACATCAGAATGTCATTATTTGGGGATTTATTAGGAAATATTAGTAATGGAAACATACTTGAAGACTTGAAAATGTAAGTTCTGACTGCCATAGAATAGTGCACAACACAGCTCAGAGGGTGCTCGGTTTACTGATGATGAAAAAGGCAAAAGCAAATAACAGGCAGATGGAGTTTCTCAGCATTTGTACAAGCACTAGACAGTCAGATCTGATTTCTTCTATAAAAGACAAGAAAGATTGTCTTTTGCACCTATTCCTCCTTCATCAACAGTTGAATTATAATCATCCCCATTGCTCTTGTAGAGGAAAGCAGAAAGTAAATTGTTACTTCAGAGTGTACACAGAGTTTTGCTTAAAGGTTATTAATACTTCTACTTAAATATTTTATAGAAGGCTTCAAGAATATTCTTGTGATATCTCATGCTAATATAGAAATAATATAAAAGATATTCTTGCATTTGGGTTGCAAATTGGTAAAAGAGATTAAATCCATTTAAGTTGTCATTGGCTTATGAAAATGTTCTTTGGTTCACCTTTTCATGGCTATGTAAGTCAGAATGGAATGTTCATAGCTGAGTTAAGTCTTCTCAAAATAAGAAAATAGATTTATATTGTGGGAGGTTTGATAAAAAGCTAATAGTGAATTGGCTTCTTTTAATAAACAAAAAGAAACCTAGTGTTAATTCTTAGCTTTTTAAAAAGAAGTTTTTCCAGGTACACCAATGGGAAAATGTATGCTGAATAGGAATTCTACACAACTGTTGTTACATTAGAGGAATATATTCAAAATAATAACAGAGCTTGCTAAAGAGCAACTGGAGAGGTATTTTGCATTTTTTGTGCAGCTAATTATGCTCAGAAAAGAAGTGATAGCGCTGGGGCTTTCCACATGGCTGACAAACATATAGGAAAATTCAGTCATGGAAATTGAAAATAAAAACGAATTCAGTAATGAAGGGAGTGACAATATGCTACAGTGAGGATGATTAGAGACTGGATTTCCAGAGGTGGTGCTTTTATTACCATTTGGGCCTTGAAACCAAGGTTAATTACCATTATGAAATAGATCTCGTGTCCTAGGTTCTGGAGGCTTTCTGCAGTGCTACTTTGCAGGTGCCCACAGCAGTCCCTGCTGAGCTTGGCGCTTCTTAGTGAGTGCAAGTTACCATTGTTATGCTCTTCCTTGAGGAACCTTGCGGAGAGCAGAATTGCTTCACTGGCTTCAGAAACTCCTGCAATTTTTTGCTTAAAGCAATTCCAATATTTCAGCCTTGTGCCTAGTTGGGTTTCACTGTACTCTTAGAGGATCTGGGATGGGTTTTTAAAATTTTTTTTATTTTTTTTTGTTCCTGTTTTTAATTTATTTTTTTTTGTGTAAAATTAACACAGGGAGGTGTTTGTTTTTATCTGACAGGTTTTGCATATTTTGATTTCACTGAAGCATTAGTAATTTCCTTGAGCTGGTAAAGAAACAGAATTTGGTGGACTGAGAAACTAAAGCGATACAGAAAATCATAGAATCATAGAATGTTTTCAGTTGGAAGGGACCTTTAAAGGTCATCTAGTCCAGCCACCCTGCAGTGAGCAAGGACATCTTTAATCTTCTTCAGTAGCTGGCAGAGAGCTACTGAAAAGAGCTGCAATATTATTTTGAAAGTGTAAGAAAAGTCTGAAGAAGAATAAATTTCTCTGGTGGGTCTACTTGTTAACAAAGCTTCTAGTAATGACTAATAAAAGAAAATGGTGAAAAACAAAGCAAAGCTCATTTTCCCACCTCACATTTGTAGAGTTTAGATTCAATCTTATGCATTTTCTGCCATTTCCACAAACTAAATATTACAGAAAAACATTAAATTTTTATTGATTTTCTATCAAGTGAGCAGAAGTCTTTATTTCTTTTGGATTTATCACATATACATGGAGCATTTGAACAGAGATTGAATCTTGCATAACATAGTCATAAGGAAATTTGTCTGTCTTGGTTCAGTAGTGTATTCCCTAACTGGATGAGTAGCACTATCCAGGTTTCAGAATGTAATTTCACATAATGCCATGGATTTTCAAAGTGTATTTTAAAACTTTGCTCTGTTTTTGGCTAGAAATTATAGGTGGCTGTGGTTCTTTCTCCCCTCCCTAGTAAATTAATGAACTAATTGCAGATGAAGTACATACAGGAATCTTCTCCCTTCCCTTTCTCTTCATTAATCTATTAATGAAAGTGCTAATGTGGCTGCTTATGAGCCAGCTTGTGCTCTGAGGACGCAGACTTTGGACACCTTAGAATCTCTTTCACTTGCTTACAGCCAAAGAAGTTTGAGTGAGACGGATCAAGGAAATTCTAAGTTAGATTTCCTGCATTTGATAGTTATTGTGAGATTATAGTGGTATTAGGCTATGTAAAACATTCATTTATACCTTGACACCAAAAGAAATAATCATTTATAGAAAGGACTCCAATTATCCAAAGTAGTGCTTTGTTTGATACCTGTGTGTTTGAAAAGGTACAATTTTATAGTTTCTGGATTCTAATTACAAAATAAATCTATCCTTGGCTAGTTAGCACTAATCCAGAACCTGTCATCTCTTTGGTTAGAGGGCAAAAGGCTCTTTGGGAACACATTTGGAATTATTCTTGTTATACAGAACAATTGCTAAAAGTATTACAGCCTTCCTTTCTGGATAAAATTTTTGTGACTAATGACTATAGGTTATCCAATATAGGTTCATAATTTCAAAATAATTATGTTAATTAATTCATCGACAATTTGATCATGGTCAGTATTAAAGTGATTCTACAATGTTAGAAAGGAAATTTTATCTGAAGAACTAATCACTTCATTCATACACTTTATTTCTATGAAAGTGAGATTTAGAAGACCGTTCATTAACTGTGAGTCGTGCCTTAACAGGATCATACCAGAGTCTGTGGAATTCCTCAAAAGTTATTGAGCAGAATTGCTAAAGTAACTAATGTGCAACTGCAGATCTGATGGGAGATGAATATAGTGTCAGCTACTATTGAATCTGTTTCCATAAATTAGATACCACTTCTTTCCACATGTCTTCTAAAAAATATTTAAGTAAAAATATGGTTCTAATATAATATTTACCAAATGCTTGCAATTTTTCTCTGCATAATTTGCACAAGTAAATGGAATTTGCTTTTTCCATGGTTTTATAAAATACATAAGAAAAAGACTTCACGTGGTAAATGCTATGCTTGAGCAAGATAATGAAGGTGAAATTTTAAATTAATATAACCTATAAAAGTAGAGAGAATATAAGGTTTTTGCACATGTAAAAGAAAGCGAATGCAAAAGAAGATTCAGTGCTGCTTCTTTAGTTCAATCTGAAGATAAGAAATTGTAGCCAAAAAAAAAAAGCTACAATAGAAAGAAAATTTGTCATGTTACTGATGGATTGTGATTTGTAAAACATAATTGGAGATAACAGGGGAATAGCAGAAATGGAAGAAAGCTCCTAAACTGGCCTAAACAATGCTTGACAGTTAAAATAAGATAATAGTTACCTGACCAAACACGTTAAGTTATGAAGCTAGTGATAAATGATCTGCTTCCATGATGTGCATGATGTTTTTGTGAACTTGAAGGGAAAATTATTTGACATTTGCAATCAAGGTAAAAGAAGGGGTGAGGGTAGAGGAAATCCCTGTAAAATAGTTTTCTGAGGAGTGAGATGTGTTTGAAAAAGATGGTATTTATAATGCCAAGTATGATGGTTAGTTTTACCTGCAGGAATAAATGTACTCAAGGCCTGATCTAATGGCCATTCAAGTCAACAGAAGGATACTGACTGACTGCAGTGCTCTCTGGAGGAGATGCTAAAGAGTCTGGCTTCCCTTAAGTTGTCCTGCTTAGGTCAGGTTGACCTTACTTTGCTTGAAACAAAGTCAGTCTCAGGGAGGCTGAAGAGTGATGGCTATTCAGAGTAATCCAGTGAACACTCAGCTGGGGAATTAAGGCTTTTGAGGTGGCTATGAAAGCCAGCCATTGACAGAAATGGAAAAAAAAGTCATTTGTTTTTCTAGCACATGCCAAACAAGTGCCAAAATGAGTGATTCACTGTCTTAAATTTTAAATTAACAGACTCTGTCCATTTTGGAAAGCAGCTTATCAAGGCTGCCGTTTGTGACAGAGGATTCTGTAGTGTCCTCCAAGCTTTTGTGATCCTGAGAAGTACTGATGGTAAAACTAGAGAATGATGTAATTTATATACTAGAGCAGGCTGCCTCGTCCAGAACATGAGAATGAATGCAATTCCAATTTTTAAAATATGTTATTTGCCTAAATGGCTGCATTTTCTATGCTGGATGCCCTCCTTGCTCTACCTTTAGAAATTTACACCCAGAAATCAGGAAAAACACAGCTACATCTTTCTACTTCAAGTCATTAGAGAACAGAGAGATTGATATGACTAATAAGCCAAATCAAGAAGAATGGAACGGTTTAGCCTGATTTGTGTTCCACCTGAGTTTAGTGCGAACCATCCCATTTAACTTCATTAAACCCATGAAAGGGTATTACTAACAAATCAAGAAGCAGCTCCCATTTCCCACTGTGACTGTAAGCTAATGACCAAGGCTCTACCGGTTTAAACATTTTCTGATGCAGAAAGCAGCCTTCCTCTGATAGAGCCAAAGCTCCTGTTTGATTTCTTCCCTAGAAGGGCATGCAGGAGTGGGAATAAGAAAGGCTCTGGAGGCTGAGGGCAGAACTACACCCCTTCAGAGCTTCACAGCTCTTGCCGCTGTAGGTGTGCTGTAGAAGTCAGTGCAAGAGGCATTCATCTGGGATTCCTCCCTGTGGTCTCATATAGCACCAAGTGACAGACAGCATAGCAAGAGCAAGCGTCTTTAAGGCCCTCTTTTGTCGATCACGTTTTAAGTAGTGGTATTCATTATTTGAAATCTGATAAAAGTGAAAACCCTGGTGGTAAAACAGTCTTTGCGTGCAAGCGGCACTGGTTGTCTGTTCCTGTAGAGGAGAGCGAATTTGCAGGCTTGCTGCCAGTATTGCTTCTCACGGTTTCTCCAGAAAGGATTCAGCTAAAACGAGAATGGGAGGATTTCTAAGCTGCTTTGTTGTGTGTAAACACGGTGACAGCATGAAGAGTATTTTGCAAGTCAGAAATTCTTGAAGAGAAATTGTTTATACTATTATAGATTTAAATGGAACATTCTGGACAAAGCCATCTAATCACGTTAAAAAATGATGGTTTAAGTGAATTTCAGCGTTTCTTGCCAACAAGTAGTAAGCAATGAACAGAACTGTGCTTGAAAATAGATGAAGGTATAGAAGATAGAGATAAAGACATAGAAGCATGAAGATATAGAAGCATCATTATAGCAATCTTCATCATCATTAATGAGAACATGGTGAACTCCTATCTGATAGCATCACGTGTGTATTTAATCTGTAACGTGAATGGTCTCATTTAGAGAGCAATGGAGACATATTTTGTCTGTCCTCCAAGAAGATGGTCTTTTTCCTTGGTTCCTTTCTTAAACAGATTAACAATTAAAAAACCTTGACAACATTTGTGAGGTGCAACCTTAAAAAAACCCAAATTGTTTTATTAGATGTGTTTTCTTCATGTGTTCATAAGAAGGAGGGGTTTTGAATTCTTAATATTCACTTATTTTTCTGTGCTGCTTATGGCTTTTGAAGGGTCTCTTTAACTTAGATCACAGCTTTTTTTGCAAAAATATTTTGGTCCAGTGACTGCCTTTAAAGGGTTAATATTTTGCAAAACAAAAGTTGCTTCATTTCTTGATGCACTGTTTTTTAGAAAGGTGTTATAAAAGTGCTTGTTTTCAACAAAGGTTGCTTTAATTTCTTATGTTCTATCTTAGAAATTATCAGTAATGCCAGCTCTTACTCTGCTCAGTTTTTCTGAAAGCCTGCTGAGTTTCTCAAAATGTGTGCATTACCCTTCCGAATTTAATTGGGGTGACCAGCATGGTGAATGTGCTTTCTGTAAATGGTTAGATACTGAGTTTTTATAGGTAGAAGAAAAATTAAGTAGTTAAGTTCTGCACAGAACATTTCCTGTGTTTTCCCTGCTTCTCCTTATTGTTAACAATTGGCTTTGTTTACTATTTTGTAACAATTTTACAAGCTCCATGACCTCTCTGGTGTTTCTGAGTGTTGTCGAAGGTAGACAGTCTTAGTCCGGATGGCTCAGGGTCTGTCCCTTTACCTGCTTGTGACTCCCATGAATCTTGTAGGGATGTGACAGTGTTAAAAAGTCTCTCTGGCAGATCTGATGGAAAATCATCAAGATGTTGAGAAATTGCTGTGGGAAAAGCAGGCCAAGAGACTCTTCCTTGCTCCCCTCTTGCCTTGTTTTGTACACAGGTCACAGAAGCCTTGTTTCCATTGGAAGCCAGTGTAGAGTCAAAGGGCATCTGCACAGTTGACAGAGGAACAGGTTTTCCGTTGACATGCAGGGGCACTTCAATGGCATTGTTGTTGAATCAATTCCTATTGAAGGGACACTCCATTCAAGTGAAACCCCTGCCTTTCACAAAGGTGTATCACTCTTTATGTTGCAGATGACAAAGAGCTTGTGGCTTTTTCCTCTCTCTCCATGTATTACAGGAAATTTATACTCCCTGTAGCTACAGACAGCAATCTGCACTTCTAGAAGTCACATTAGCAATAAGCAGTTAGATAAAATCAAAGCAAATTTGGAAGACCTAAAGGATGGATTTCTTTTATCAGAGGTCTTTCCAGTGGAAGATTGAGGGATCATTTTCTCAGTAGTACCATTCATGCAGTGCCATAAACCCCCACTAAATACAGTCCCAGCTTTCAGAGCTGGCAGGGAGGTATGTCCTCAGCAATGGCTTTGAGTCACGAGGTCTTGATTTGTACCTACTGCCAGCTATCACAGTATCGTTTTGCAATTTACAGAAACCTGAATAAAATCTTTGTCAGTAAAATGAGAAATTCTTAATGGGACATAGAATAGTTATAATATAAAAATGGTAAAATAAAGATTCATTTTTCTAGTAAAAGATGTCTTTCCAGGGTAGAATATACAGTTTTCAGTGAAATTTAGTTGTTTTACAGGTGAGCGTCTCTGCCTGCCTGATAGCAAGTCTCAGCACTTAAAAAATGTTAATCACATATATAGTTGTTTTTCAAACAGGAAGAAGGATTCTTTTCTTTTTTTTCCCATTTAGTCTTCTTGGAGACAATCTGTAGTTCTCAGGTTTTAATATTGACTATTCTTTGGGTTCTCCAACACTGACTCTCTCCTGTTCCCGTGAGGAAGCATAGGTATGGCTTCTGGAAGATCATTTTGACAATCTCTGCACTCGTAACACCTGAACTCCTCCAGCCTCTGCAGAGAGACATTCGTTCTGTTTCAAGAAAGGTGGAATCACACACAACTGTCAGCCTGTCTCTGCTCATACTACGTTGTATTTGTAGAAATCCTTTTCTGCTCTAAGCAAATGACTTCAACCTTGCCTTGGTTGCTTCTGACTTTCAGTCATTTTCAGCTATATTTTGAATAAGATGCCAGCATCAATAATTCGCTTCATATGAATCAGACCTGGAAAGGGCAATATCATTACTGCAGATCGGAACAAAGAATGCTATGGGAATGAAGGCCAAAAGGGTGTATTTGCTGTTTATCTTAAAGTTAACAAAATATCTTTGGACATCTTTAGAGAACTGGAGCTGCTAGCGTCTCGTCTTGTACTAAGTCTGAAATGAAGAAAGGCTATTTACTGTGAAAAAAATTAGCTAATTTTTAATCGTCAGTCCTTGAATTCTATCCATTTCTATCATTTCTCATGGCTGACTGTGACAAAGCATTGTGAAAAAGAGAAAGAGTAGGTCAGAAAACTGTATGGCTTAGTTTCTTAGCAGCTTCTAAAATTCAAAGTATTTGACAGTGTTTTGGGAAAGCACTAGATAATAAAAACACTTTTGTGAGTATTGTGTAATATTTTTTCCTCAAGTCATGTGAGCTGTGCTTACAAAAGATCTTGTAAATTGTTGAGTGTATCATCCTTCCATTTGAAGCCAAAATACTTTTTGTACTGGTAGTGGCAGTGGCAGGTGAAAAATTTGGGCTGGAGAGGAAGATCAGAAAAGCTTCCTGATTTATTCTGTAATTCTAACCGAGTCCTCCATCAAATAGACATATTTTGACTAAGTGGAGATCAGTTCTTTCTTCATAATCCAGTTTGTGATGTTAGGAAAGAAGAAATAAAATCAAGAAATAGTTTGAAAAAATTGCCTTTCATCTGGGGACTTGATTCTTTAAGTCTTCTCCTTGTGATTGAGTTTATATTCTTACTTGATTTTCACCATATTGTGTAAAGGAAGCTTAGAAAACATGGGTCATGTTTTTGTCAATGTCATTTGCACAGTTTTAAGCTTTCTGAAGTGTTGAGAAATAGGTCACTTCCCCAGAATTCAGCTGTTAGTTTTCATGTTTAGTGGAGCTGAAGGTTAGGAAAGATTTCAAAGCCTCTTTTGTTTTTCTTTTTTAAGACATTATTCAACCTTGAAATGAAAACTCAGTCACTAAACTATGCTAAATAGCTCGTTTCCCTAGTTTGCTGATTGAGTTAAATGGCCTTTGGAGATATTTATGAAGATGGCTTACCTTCCTCTTATATACAACAGTCATGCTTCCTCATCCATGTAATAGAAACTAGAGAAACTCAGGCCTCTAAGATTTTTACATTCTGAAATGTTTTAGGTATTTTTGCAATAAATATAGAGTTTTAGTCTGAGACCCGAGTTTTACATTCTAGGGTGAATTGTAAGATACATTTTTTTCTATGAATTCAACCTGTAAAAGTAAGATACATACTTGGAGAAAGTTGAATTCTTATAAACCTGAACATTGCAGCTGTATAATCTGACCTCTGTAATTCTGCACATGAAGGAAGGGAAGAGTGGCTCTTCCTGCCTGTGCCTGCTACAGACAGGTGAGTTAGGGTCCCACTGAGCCATGCTGAGGACGGTGACCTGGCCAGGGTCTCTACACTTCTGAAAGTAATGGTAAACTGCCCGATACATAGAGAGAATGCTTTCCTTCTATACAGAACGGAGCTCATCAAGTCACTTATTAAGTTCACTCCCCTTCTAAAATTCTATGCGAACAGAGAAGCTGGAAGTGAATGGAAACAAGTACTTTGCTTGGTGGAGTTTGGGTTTACTTTTTGCTGTTACAGATGCCCATTAGGTAGGGCCAAGGAAACCACCCTAACCTTTAGCTCACTTCTCCCCGTGCAAAGCACCACACTCCTGGCAGGCAGTGCAGGCAGGTAGGCAGTTGAGGCAGCAGCAGGCAGGCTGGCAGTGTAAGCAATGGCGGATGGGCAGGGCAGGCCAGCAAGCAAGCAGGACAGGTAGGCAGGGCATGGCACGGCGGGACAGGCAGCATCAGGCAGTGTAGGCAGCAGCAGGAGGGCAGGCACCGTAGTGTAGCGCAGGCAGTGCAGAGCAGAGCATGCAGTGCATGCAGGCAGCGCGGTGCAGTGCTGTCAG
>WTSP01016798.1:0-35136 GCA_025331215.1 Actenoides lindsayi | reverse complement strand
AGAATACAGTTACAAAGACCTTATGCTATTCTTTGAGAGCATATTAAGACATTCACATGAATATTATCTGTGACGAGTTCATTTATTTTCAAGACCTTTTACTAACCTTAGTCTGTAGGAGGTCGACACTGAATTGAAACCTTAGGAAAAGTCTATGCATTTCACTAAGAACACAGAAATACATTGGATAAAAGTTAGAATCATAGCAGCTTATAAAGCTGTGAAAGGCTTAATTTACCACAGAAACAATAAACATACACTTAAATTTAAAAGCTCAAGACGCCTGCATGTGCCTAAGTATTAGAAATTACTCTCAAAGAGACACATTTGGAGGAATCCATTCCTTAAAGAAAATCCTGTGTTCTTTTACCACTCCTTTTAATTATGTACTGTAGCTGAATAGTCCCTAAAGACACTGGCTGAGTGTTGCTGCAGCCCTCAAAATAAACTTTAAGTCACACATGACCTTTGCACTGATTATCTTAAGAGTTAATGTAATCTCTTAAGTCAGGTACCAGCTTCACAGCACACTCAGTCCACTATTAACTGCAATATACCAGTTCAGAATATGTATAATTAAGAAAACAGCTAATTTTTATACACAGAATGACTGTCCTGTCAATATAACTAAAAAAGCTCTATAAAATATCCTGCTTTAAACATTCAGCTACTTTCCAAGAACATAAGCATTATCTGACTCTTCAATTTAGATGCATAACAAACTGCGATTTTGTATGTCCCATAATCATATCACATAGCTAAAGACATAAGCACCAAGTAATGTGACATTGGCTATGTGTACTGTAAACCCCTTATTTTCTAAATAACAGTACTGCAGGCATAGCAAGCAACTATAAACCAAGTCTAAATTATCAGCTTGCAAGTTGCTGTTGTTCTGGCTGCAGTTAATCATATATGATCCCTTTTCATACCTTATTCTTATATGAATTATGCATAACTCCAGTACATAAATCCATATGACTGCCTCTTTGTCATTACAGTGCCTGCTCCTTTTTTTTTGGAGCCAGGGCTCTAGCTATATGTAAAAAGCAAGCAAGCACCCATACACACAGAAATTCATAAAGATTCACATTCAGGAATGTAATGCGACATTGGTTTTCATTCCTTTTCACTTTTCATTGGTATTCACCTAACCCATGAAATAATATTTAAGTCAGAGCTGTAAAGCACACTTATTTCCACACTGTAAAAACATACTATTACAAGCAGGTTTTATTTAAACCATCTTCTGCCACTACTTCCACAGTATCTGCTAAAAATGTCTGCACGTGTCCTAGTGCCAAGAAACTGGCTTGGAGACACACACATGAATCTTTGCTCCATTCTACTTTTCCAGGTTGTTTGATTCATTGGGTAGCCTGTGCCATAGTTCAAGCTGCTTAACACGTACACCTGGTTTGGAGAAGTAGCCACTCCTGGCACAACTAGGGACAAAAATCGCAGCTTCCAAGGAGTTGAGAGTTAAATTCATCATTGTCTAAAACTCACTGACCCTAAAGTTACATTACAGTATTTTCTGCATAACCAAATACAACAGGGCTGAGACCAAGACAAATGTGTGTCCAAGTTTAACTTGCTGACAGAACAACTCAGGGAAACAGTGTTACAACACCTCAAAGATTCATGAGCTCTGACAGCCATCACAGCCTCAGATTCAGTGGAAGACATTTTACCAATTCCAGAAGTCTTGTTCTCATTCACAAGAGAGCATCTTTTAACAGACATTATCCTCTTCGCAACAAACAAAATATCCTCAGCTAAAAGCAATGCATCAGGGCTATGCTGTTGTGCAGCACATGACAATAAAGTTCCTTCTGACATGGTCAGAGAACCTTCATCTGAAAACAAAAGATTAGAATCTTTAGAAATAATGTCGGTTTTATAAAAAAAAAAAAAAAAAAAAGGAAAATTCTGTTATTGTCCAGCTGTGAAGAAAAAAAAAAAAAGAAAAATAATGAAAAATGCGTTTAGTTGAATACTTAATTTTCCTGCCCTAATAAATGCTGAAGTATAATTCCACTTTTGCATTATTAGTTTGAAGTTCACATCACAGATATGGCTGCATTTTAATAATTGTTTTTTGTTTGGCCTTGTTTGGCCCAAGGAGAGAGCTGATAGCAGCCTTCCCACTCCGTGAGGATGGCAAGACACTGGAGCAGTCGCATATAGCGGTTGTGTACTCTCCATACTTAGGACAGTTTCAAGACCAAATTGAATCAAGCTGTAAGCATCCTGGGCTAATAACATGTCTGACCTGGTGGGTTGGACTAGAAACCTCAGAAGATAACTTTCTTCCACCTGATGCTGTCATTCAAAAAGTTCTAGGAAGCTGAAAGACTTCTCAGTTACTCATCTAAGGCTTTAGGCCCATTCAAGGTCATAGTTTCAGTGTATGGAATAGAACTTCAGCACTGGCTTCTCACAAAATTAGATGTTAAAACCAAATCATCAAAGTTAGGGGCCAAGTGTCATGAACTTAACTTATTCTCCTTTTTACACAGGGTGAATTTTAAGAATAAATAGTAATTTCATAACATAAGTCACTCCCTACACCAAAAAAAATAAATTGAAAAAAAAAGCACTACACCACCAAAACACAGAAAAAACAAAAATCTTGAAGGAGCACACCAAGACTAGGCTGCAGTTACAGCTTTATAAACACTTGTCATGAGGCAGATTCAGTTTAGAATTGCTAAGGCCAAATTTTTACTATAAACCACCCTTATCTCTCCTTCCTCTTATAAAAACATGAGGCAGAATTTGCAGCAGGGTGTTACAAGCAACATTATCTTAGAAAACATTTGTCAAAGAAAATAAAAAAAGTGTTTGCTGGTATAATACCAGAAAGGAAAGAAGGACTAAAACAAACTTATAGGTTTGTAATGAAAGCCTTCATTGATTCCTTTTTTGTATTAGAATTAACAGATTAAGAATTCAGCATTTGAAACACTAAGCCTCTGACAGATCTTTGAGTTCAAAAGGTTTCTTTTAATGAATTTTGCCAAAACAGAATTAATATAAAGGAGCTGGAAAATATGCAGTTATTTGATAATGCAAAGAAAATTCAAGGAAGGAGAAGAATATGTTAGGACTTTCTTGAGTATATAAACTACTTTTACAGTACTTTTTAGTATTAATTTGTACATTATAATGTACATATGAAAACATATGTTTTTACTTTTCATCATCTTTCCAATTTTTACTCTGCCAAGCCAAAGACTGGTATTGGAGAAAACAGGCTCTAAAGTAGACTGGAAGCATCCCTTGCCCGTATCTCCAGTGTCTCTACTTCCAGCCCCGCCACCATCCAGCCCCAAGGAACACAACACCAAAGGGTACAGGGTATCATTTCTCTATCCTACAATAAGAAATAAATTTCTTCAAGTACTTTTAAGTTTCTAGTTTCACATGCTGTTCCTCTTTTTTGATGCGAACAGGATATCGCTTCTGAAATCAGACTCTGATTCAGTTATTTAAAAGTGCAGAAAGTAATCAAAGTCCTCCCTGGAGATTCATGTCACTTCCCACTACAGATTTTGCATATGTTGACCTTCTGATCCATGTCCTGTTACTCTCATTTAATACGTGCCTCTTCCTTAATAATTCCATTTCTCTACCATTCTCAACACAACTGCAGCTTCGCCAAGCACCCTCCCAAACTGCTTATTTCCATCAGCTCCACAACCATGCAGCAACATGATCCTTTGATGGCCAGCAGTGATGCATTACAAACCAGCAGCACAAGGAATAAAATACCATACCCAAAACAGGTGTAATTAAAATGTAGACCACTAGTTTGAGCTACACTTCAACTGGAATCAGAAATACTGATGTTTTGACTCTTTTTCAATGGAAGACCCAAGAAACTGCAGTGGTCATTAAAGATGTAAATACTCCTTTATGAACTTAAGAGTCTTTCCACATCACACTCCGCTTTTGCTAAACCACAAGTGCATTATGCTAAAATCTCTCTGCCATGTAAAATAATTTTATTTTTTCTTGAGTTTAGTTAAGCTTAAAATTCCTATTGTTCAAATAGGAACACAGTCACAAGGTAACCATCCACCCCAATCCATAATTAATGTGCTCTAATGTAGTGCTTTTATTAGCATTTTACAGAAACTCTCCATTACCTCCTGTCACAGGTCAACCATTTGATTTACCATCACTTTCTGTACAAAAAAAAAAAAAAAAAGGATTTAAGGGAGAATATAAACAGCAATACTAGCAATCCATTATCTTGCATTCAGACATCAACATAAGGATCTTCGTCCATTCAGCAACTCTTCCAACATAACAGAATAGGCATCCAACATGCCTACAAACCGACAAGTACCAGCAAAGGCTTAAGGATGCAGCTAATATCCACAAAGACCCTTTACCCAGAAAGGACATTTCAGAACACTTCCTTCATGGCACTTCAAAAATATCTACCAAATAATGGGTAATGTTCAGTCTGTGCTATTCAGAGTATACTGTGTCACTTACCTCTTCAACCGGGGAAAATTAGCAATACTACAGACACAAACCATGTGGTAAGAGTGAATTTCAAATTAAAAACCATGAATATTCAAAGTTTACAAAATACAGGAACAGAGTTACTAAGCAGAAGTACTGCATTAACATTTTTGCATCTTGTTTGTTGCCGAGTCTGTTAAAAATAAAACAGATTTTACTTTTAATTATATCTTGAAAATCTCTGTCCATGTGCTTTCAATCTGTAAATGTGTTATTAATTTGTATATAAATTACATTAGAAAATCTCAAGTACTATTTGCAAGTGCCTAATTTTCTCATTCATCAGAAAGTATTGTCTCATCCTCAACATGTATTGTTTTTAAGGGATTGAATCCTTTTATTGACATGTTTATTTTAGAAAATAACAAGTGTCCTTTTACTTTAATTTACATTAGTGTAATTACCATTTTACTGGTTTTGATCTGCCTGAAGCAAATGGGACAGCAACATACAAGTTGCTACTTGTCTATCATGGAAATATGTGGAGTGATTTATTTAGAAATGAAATAAGTGAATTCACAAAGCATAACATAAAACCTGCCACAAACGGCCCTAATGCAAGGGCAAGAAAAAACATAGTACATGAAATAAATAAAACACTGGAGGAAAACAAAAAAGTTTTCCCTTGTGTAACTATGGCCCAGTCTTTACACTCTTAATAACACTGTACAGAAATGAATCACAATATATTTCTTCCCTTTCATGCTTGCAAAGAGAAATTCATTTTGGCTGCTAACCAAGCCACAGAGAACTAAGAAACAAATTAAGGTTTGCCTGTCTGACCTTTCAGAAAAGTAAAAGGAGTCTTTCACATGAACTGTAATACACATGAATTCAGTCCAAGTTATTAGTCACTAATGGTTATGACTATGTGCTAGCGGTTTGACACCCAAGTAACTTAATTCAGTGATCTCTGTTAAAAATCTTTTTTCCCTTTTTTTTCCTCCCACAAGGGAAAAAACCGACAACAACAAAAACTAACAAAGTAAATTCCTCACCGCAATCACAAGGAAGATCACAGCATGCCATAGGAGAGCGCAGGAGAGCTTGCAGTGCTCTCATCACACCAGTTTTGTTTCTTAATCGAGACCAGTGTCTGAAGCAGAACCAATTCTCATTAGTCCTAGTCTTCGTAGAAACGTTATCATTCTATAATGCAGAAACACTGAAAACAATAGTGAAACTTGAACCCAGTCATCTGATGAACTGACATTTTGCATCAATCTCCACTCTGCCTCCAGAGGTGCATCTTTGGTTACTAACTGGAAATCAAATGAAGAAAACTGTTTAGTCTGAGTATCCCTGCAAGAAAACAAATACCAATGAAGTAATTGAAATCCTTGACTCTTCACCATCCTCTGTTAGGAACAACCTATTTTCATTATGGTTTCATCATGGAGTGAGTCAAGAGTGTTATCTTGTGTTGTAATCTTGTGACACAGAGCCTTAAGATGGACCCCAAGATACTAGTTCTGCTAACTCCTCTTAGTGGGGCCCTCTCGCTGTGCTTTCTCATGAACCATAGAAAGTTACTGATTGGTCAAACAATACCACTTTGACTTCTACCTCTCCTGCCAACGGTGTTCATTTGGGAGTAGATAATCATGGACAAATAGATACAAAAAGGTATCTTGCATGTCCATGTGGTCTATCTGTGCTACCCAAAACTCAAGAGATGACAGAGTGAAAACTATAAAAAAATTCCCATAAGGAGATATGATAGAGATATACCTGAGCATAGATGGTCACCCTTTTACTGTTATTTCTATGAATAAGTGATCTCAGCAGCATTTCTTTTTTGGTATTTTTGGTCATCAAAGGGATCGGGCCTGACAGATTGCTTCAGAAAAAGTGGCATCTGGGGCACTGGGCAAGAGGTATTCATACAAAAAGACTAAATAAATGTGACCTGAATTGTCCTGTAGAAGAACACATTTCTGATTCAGTCACTTACACTGACCTACAGATACCAGCCTCCTAATCTGCCTGCCAGAAAATGGCTACCATGGATAACCCCCTGATGACCATATGACCCGTCTACTACTTCTTAAATCTTTAAGGAAATAGTCCCTATGTATCTGCTTGTACTAAGTGTCTACATAGAGACAAGATAATCCATAGTCAGTCATTAATTTCACTGTATTTCAGTAATGTAATATCTACTGTATCCTAAAACCAAAATGGAAGCATTCAGCTTCCAAACTCTCCACTTTCTAAATAGCAGTCCCAATACACTGTTATCTTAATTATGAATTAACTACATTTATTATAAGATGATGATCAAAGCATGAAGTGAAGAGAGCGCTGTATAATTATCACCTTTGCAATTAGCCAAGTACCATTTTCATTTGGTATCTCCTTATGGCATGCAAGCACAGCTTGATTTTCTGGACTACACTTGCAAAATAAATTACTTTCTTCTCTTTTGCAATCCCTTCCCAGTCTGCTCAAGTTGACTGTGAATTCCCAAAGCTAATGGGAAGGGAGGCAATTGGAAATAAATGATCTTTTATACCTGCTGTCTGCAGTATCTATGTTTCTCAGATTCAAGCGTGATGATTCAATAAAAATGTAACAAAGCCAGATGATGCCCAAAGAAAATCAGAAGACTATTTTTTGAAACAATTTGTAACAGTTGTTAATTTATCAGGTTGCTTTCTAGAGATACTATTAAAAGTACCTGAGTTCTGATTCATTGTTTCACACATTGCGTCTCTTTTTTTCCTCCTGTAAACTCTACTCACTAATCAAGCGCAGCTTTTTTTGTCTCAAACTTGGGAAACTCAATTTAATAACTTTTAAATAACATCATTCAGGTTCCTAGGGCTTCAATCTAGAACTTATAAATACCTGCCATCAGAGAGCATTAACTACCATCACATTCAAAGTCATAAGTATCATACCTGATTGTAAATCTATGAGGCTACTCCTTTGTATATATAAGATTAATTTTTGTTGACAGGGCTAAATTGGGATTTAACTACTAGCAGGAGTACATTTAAATGTAAATTTGCTTTTTTCCAGCAACAGATTTTCAGAACTTAGCATGAGAAACTTGAACTTAATCAAGGTATTTGCGCACACAGTTTCCTGTGCAAAATAATCACTCAAGTAAATTTAGCAAGAATGCTATTTCCACTTGGTTTTCAGTGTTTCTATGTATACAATCTGATTAGGTAAAGCTTAGTGCATGCATACACTGAGTAGGGAAACTGTACATTGAAAACTGACGAACGTATTTGGTTTAAAGAGCTAAAACTGTGTGAGATTAGACTGCGAAAGATAATAAAATTTAAGAGATGAGTGTGCTTCTTAATTAGCTCATCACACATTTGTATAAGCTTCCACATTAAAAAGCAAGTGAGCAAAGAATAGTGAAAAGGAAGATAGCTAGGGTTTTATTTCACTTTGTTAAAGATACTGTTGCAGTATTGTCAGTATGGAAACATGTTAAAAAAAAAAAAAAGAAGTGAAATGACAGAGAAAGCATTATTTCCCCCTTCACCAGCTGACAATGAAATGCCTCTGATTACAGGTTAGAAATTGGGAATGCCAGTAAAGATCTTTGAAGTGCTCTAAGTTAAACAATTTCTTTGTAAAGTCTGTTAGCAGATGAGGTAAAAACCTTTGCAGATACTTGCAATATTTGTGACATGGAAAAAGATGTAGTATGTACCTATGAAAGTTCTAATAACGTGTTTACTATCTAAACCAATAATCTACTTTTTTCTAATTTAAATTATGACAAGGATTTTTGATTCTTCAACAGAGTGTACATTGTTTAAAACAAGACTATATTTAATCCAGTGTTAATGGTAACGAGTAGCAAGAAAATCATCTGGACAGAGAAACAAAGTGTTATAAATCTTCTTTAGAAACAGGAATTCACTCAATCTTATAATCTTATTGGTAGAAATTAAACAAGTATTGTTTGGCATTTTTTTTAAACACCAAGATAAATAAAGCATTAAAGCACTGTTTTTAATACCTAACTGCTATTTGGGTTTTTTCCTGTTTTGATTGATAGGTTGCTTTGAGCTGGTTTTTGGTTTGTTTGGGGATTTTTATTTTGTTTTGTTTTTTTTAATGCATTACTTTCAAGGAGGCGAGAACCAATTCTTTTTCCAGAGAACCATGGCAGACTATGCCTCACTTAATATCAGCTTCCCTAAAACTGCTTGAGACCGGAAAAAAACAAAGAGAAATGCTGGCAAGGAGCTGCAAAACTTTAATGGATCTTCAAATGCTTAGACACCTCAACTATTTCTCTCATTATAACCATCTGTGTATGAGATAAACAATGAAAGCTCATTAACAAGTAAAAATTAACTGCTAACTATATCTAATTTGTTTACCCTGTAACAATATCCTATATTTAATTCCCAAGATGATCTTTCTATGGAAAAAACTGGCTGCCAAATGATTTCACTTCTTTGCTCTCATTTCTATATGAAGTGTATAGAGGAAGAGTCCACAGTAAATTTTAAAAGTTAGAAAGCCATGTCACTGAGACTTCCAACTGGGAATGTGGTTACAAAAGTATTATTTTCACATCATGGCCATGAAAAGCCACAGTGAGCTTTCCTGTAGCTAAGCATGTCATTCAGAATAAACACATAGGTATTACCTTACTACTTAACATACCAGCTGCAAGCATAACTCATTCCTTATTTTCAACTGTAATTTAAGGCTTTTTAACATACACTGTCATATTTGTTTATTGGTGGTGTTTGGTTTTGTTTGGGGTGGGGGTATTTTAAAGGTAAATTAAGATACTATTAATTCAAGCTTATACTGCACAACTCATCTCCACAGCTGCACATAGTAACCCTATACATTCCTCCCAATCCTCTGTGTATATCTCCCTGTTTAATGATAATGCATAGTATAGCTTTTTTTCCTCTTCTGATTGGGTTGCTGAATTATGTAAAACCACTAATTACCAGTTTTAGTCATTTATACTCTTTCCTTAGTTCCCTTCCTTTAGAACTTTTCAGTTTAACAAAAAATAAATGTCCCAGGTTACCAATCTTTTTCATTTCTGACATTAACCAGTGACACAGTAGACTATTAACATCTGAGACACTGCCAGGTAATTTTGAAGCTTTTGTGTTGCTTTCACAGCATAACAGGTGCTACTTGCAAAATAAGAATGTTGGATATTTCTAGTTTGTTTTTTATTTCAGTACAGAAAATAACATTCCTCTTGGCCTAAAAGCTTATATGCCTGAAAACCTGAACAGTTTCTCCAACAACACGAGTTTCAGTTACTAGAATGGAGTAACTTCTGTCAGCACTGCCTTGCTGGCACCCTCCCCGCAGCTCTGCTAATGCAAGAAAGGCTGTTAACATAAACAGAAGGAGTAAGAGTGCAAGAGGAGGCTTCTGGGATGCATCATCTTCCAATCAGCAAAGCATACATAACAAACGTGCAAAGTCCAGGTGTAAAGGAACTTCCTTCCAACCAGAAATAAGTGGAAGAAAAGTTTTTCATTAATCACCAAAAAAACTAGGAAGTAATTTTGGTGGAAACAGTCAAACAAAACCACCACCACCAGGAAAACAAAAAGAGAAAATCAACATAATGGAGGTTCTTAAGATCCTAGCTACTACAGAGAGGTCATTAACAACCACGGAGGTAGTGAGAAAAGCTGACTGAATAATGTAACATCCTTGAGTTACTACAAAAAGCTTGAAATCATTTGTATCCTTGTAAATAATGAGAATTTTCATACATTTATCAAGCAACACAGCTTAAGTCATTTGGTGCTCAGTGTACAGTAGAAATATAATTAAAAAATCCTTTCAATTTTCATCCCTATGCAAGATTATTTGTAATGCTTAGTATAAGTAAGAATATTAACACTAAAAAAACCCCACCAATTAAGATACAACTGAATGAACCTTGTCTAGCATAAAATACATGACACAGATCTGTCAGCAAATTGCTTGGATACGGAGTGCCTGCTCCATCGAAACCTCCAAAGCAGGGTTAATAATGGCTAAGAGAATTCAACAGCAATGAGTACATGATTGAGTCATGTGTAATTTTGCCGACAGTGTGACCTGAAACAGAACCGGTAGCAAATAATTTTACAAGAAGGAAAAATAAAATAGTGAGTGTATGTAGACAGGGGATGAAGGTATATTTGTTTAATCATTTATGAACATGATTATGTTATTACCATAAAAATAGTGGTACGGTTAAAGCAATAACATCCTTCTTAACTGTACAATGGTTCTGCAGCTTTATTTCTCACACTTTAACTACACTCAATGTGCAAAAGAACTTAAGCCCTTAAGCATAGCCATTAAAAATACTCATTTAGCCACTACATACTCATTCAAAAGAGAATTCTAAAGGAACCTACCATTTAGGAACTATAATATACATAAAGTGAATGAAGACAAATGTAATATATCCCAATTAAATCTGCAGATTAGACAGCTATAAGATCAATAATTCCTTGGATGTAAATGTGTAACTGTTGGGGCAGTACAAGTTCAGGGAAAAGCAATCTCAAAGCTTGTAGCTACAACAATACAAAGAATAGGAAAGATGAGTGCCTTTTGTCTAATTTTGACCTGAGAGTCCAAAACAAGAAAGTTCAATGCTTCCGAGATCCAAAACACAGAGGCAATAAAGTTACAGTCCTGCACGATGCTGACAAAGGCAACAGTTTTTCTGATCTCCTGCCATCAAGGAGAGCAGCTGTTATTTCTTTCTTCCTCAGGGAAAAACAAACAAAAAACAACCACAAACATGTTAAGTACTTAGGCTTTAAAAATAAGACAGACTTGTGAATACTCACTACCATAGTTTGTGCATCCTTAATTAGAATAACTTGGGACAATCTTTGCACAAACTACAACAAAGTACATGTGATAACGTTATCTTACTGTACCTTAGTCTCCATAATAACACTGTATATTTAGTATATAAATTGTGACTGGAAGTAACAGTCTTGGAGGAATACTGTATTTCTGAATAGTGTCTGTTTAGACAACAGAATACTAATAAGTGAAAAGAAAAAATATCAAATCACAGAGCAGGAAATTAATTAGATAGTGATCTCTTTAATCAGAGCCCCTAAAAACTTGAATCCTTTGTCAAACACTTTGCTTCAAAATAATAAAAAAATAATCTATTCATTACAGGAGATAGAGGAACAGAGTAAATTAAGCACCTTACAAAAATTCAATATAAAATTCTACTTTAACAGCAGTATTAGAAATTACATTTCAGGGAGGTATGACTGACTTTCAAATACTTTTTCTCTTCTGTATTTGCTTTCTCCTGACTTCATTTCTCCTTAAATCATTTTTCAGACTTTTCCCCCCTACAGGCTGCTATTCTTATCACCTACTTCAGTATTACATTCAATACATGTAAAAGTTTAAAATCTTTACATCCTAGGCATTGGCTATTCTATTACCTCACAAACAGGCTGCTCTCTTTCCCAGGTCATCATTAACTAAGGGATGACACATGGTCCACACGAGTATTTACTCCAGATGTCCAGTAACAATGCAGGAATAGTGTAACTCAAACTCTGAGGTCAGATCAGTATAAAAATGGAGTAGGACGCAAGTGGTGGCAACCTATTAGGCCTATTCACCTCAAGATAAGTCCTTTCCTTTCCCTTTTAATTGCTCCAGTTTCTGCTGCTCACCCCTCTTCTAGGTGTCCTGATTCTCACTGCCAGGAGCTGCTCATCCTCAAGCTTACCCCTTCTGTTTTCCTAGCAGGTAAAAAAGTAGGCTGTGCCATTCTTCTTGCTGTCTTATTACTCTTTATAAGAGAATTTCTCTCCACTGCCAAAGTATAGGTTAAGAGAGCAGGTTTCTTCTTTTTACCATCAGTAACCTCATGACAAAATAGCTACAGAAAATCAACAAGCAATGAAACCAGTTTCAGCCTGTGATGACAGCTTACCACCTTAGCCCACACTTTCACAGTGATGCTCCATCTCTAATACCTCTCTGGTCCCATCTTGTCAACCACTACCCATTAACATTTTTTATCTTTTGGTATTGATCATACGTTTCAGATTAGAATACATTTTCTCTAACTGTAGGCATCTAGAAGTCTTAAGCAATGCATTTTTGCTTGTGCTAAGCTCATCTCATCACCTGATATAATTGCCTTATCACCTTTTTGGTCACAAAAAAATTTATCGTAGACTGACAGCTGCAAGACTTCTGTAGTCTGTACATGCCTTTTTCCCCTCACTGAAAGACCGCAGGTAGAACTTGGAAAGCTCATAGGCTACTACAATGAAAATTATGAGAACTAACACAAACTACATAAGAGTTCCTAGAGAATATAATGTTACTTAATGTCAAAATGTAACTCTTCAGACTAGAACAATACAGGTTGTTTAATATATAAGCAACTTATTACAGCAGATCTTCCACTCAAGGCCTGGCAGTAGAACTCTGCTGGTTTATTCCTTATTTATCTCCACAGTAAAAAAAAAAAAGCAAAAAAACACCCAAAAAACAGGGGAACACAGAGCAGAGATCCTCAACTGCCATAGATAACATATCCCAGTAATGACAAAATTACTAGAGAACTTAGTTAACAAGCTCTACGAATAGCTACTATTTATACAGCAGATTTGTACAGTCATTCAGATTTGCTCATCTAGAACAGGCTTCCACTCAACAGAAAAAAAATATATACACATATCCACTCAATCACATATGGATAGATGCAGATATGTTTCATTTACAATGGCATTTCTAAATTCACAGGAAGCAGCAAAAGCATTCATTGCAATTTTTCCTGCCTGTATTAGTTTGTTTTCGTTTTGGGTGTTTTTCCTTCCTCGCTTTTTTTTCCTCCCCATCATAAAAACTACTCAAGACTTATGACTGGCAAGCAGGACCAAAGAAAGTGTAAACTGCTAGAGCTTGGCAAAGATCCAAAAACTGAAAGAAGACTTTCGCTATGGCAGGTGCTGAACAGCTTTGTCTATAGTAAATGATTGTAATGCCGTTTACAATAATCATGAGTAGTACTAAGATTTTATAAACAAATGGATAAACACTAAGGTGCACTACTATGAAACAACAGTAAAAATGGTAGGATGCAAGAGCTCTGTTTAAGTACCAGCAATCAGATAAGTGACTGAATGGCAGACATTAAATTTGGTAATAACAAACAATTGTCTTTAAAAACTACTCTTACATGTTGTTATAAAGATTTACACCTTACAGAATATTGATTTTATTATAATCAGTTATTTATAACATATTATCACTATAGAGTAAAATATTAATATTAGATTTCAAAGGGTCCTTTTCCTCCTCAAATTATAGAGCCATGTAAAAGTTTGGCTTGGTAAAGATCACTAAGTCTAAACCTCCCTGCCATGAGCAGGGACATCTTCCACTAAGTCAGGCTGCTCAAAGCCCCACCCAGCCTGGCCTTGAACACTTGCAATGATGGAGAATCCACAGTTTCTCAGGGCAACCAGTTCCAGTGTTCTACCCCAACAGAGTAAGTTTTTTTCCTCTTTTCAAGTCTAAACCTACTCTCAGTTATTAAACTATATATGAGTGTAATTGAATTATATGTCTAGATAGCTTAGTGTACTGGAAAAACACAAATTTCTGTATTTTATGGATAATTTTATACACTTTTGCTTATCCTGACCAGGAAGTGGAATAAGTGAAGGGTTAAGTTACACTCTTCACTGTACTTCACTTATCCATAAGATATCATCTTATTATGTAACCTACTGCCGCTATATAGTATAGTATATACTGTATTATTACATATAATGCATTTTTATATAACCCATTATTGCAAAAAGTTATCAGTGAAAACTTAAAGGTCCTCTTGATTTCTTAAGCACTGTACCTGAACATTTTCAGTCCAGTCATAATGAACAAGCACTTACTACACTGCTTCACTTCATGCAGAAGCATGCTATTTCCATTATAGTCAAGCCAATTGAATCCCATGTAACAATAATTAGTCATTTCTTGTGTTAACAACATCACTCAGGTAACTCCATGGTTGTATGATTATCATATATGGAATACAGTCAAATGCAAAATGAAGAGAACACACTAAAACAGGGTGAACATGTTATGCAATTTCTGTGCATTTTGATAAAGCAGAATAAAGTTAAATATTAATTCTTAGCAGTACAAGTTGCATTTAATCAATTCCGTAGCTTTCAAGAGGAAAACCCCACACCCTGTCCAGCCACTGATAATTAAACAACATCTAGGGCCTGCTTCCCATCATCAATAGCTTTATGTCAAGGAATAGCAACATTATTTTTCAGTCAACGTATTAGCAACATATGTGCAGATACAGTGAAACTCTCCCCACAAACTCCTTTCCTGTTTTGCTGTCGTATTTGTTTAAACAACAGCCTCAGGCAAGCTCTTTCAGAAGGAGCTGCAGTGTAGAAGCCTCCATGGCTACCTATGTAAGTAGGCTCACTCAGACTAGTGAGCTCTCCTGAAAGAGGTCAGCTCTACCAGGCAACCATAAAATCTCACAACACACTCCAAATACTGCAGTTTAGAACATTCTGGAGAGAAGGTAAGAATTCATACTACATGTCTCTACTAAAGGAACCTCCTGCAATCACTTTTTCTTAATTAGCATTTACAAATGCATTTCCTGTAAGACTACTCGTGCAGGCACATTCCAACATCAGTACATACAGCATCCAAGGTGATCATCTCTTCCAAAAGAGCCTATTCAGTATCCTTGGAATTACAGACACTTTCTGCTATTAAGAAATTTTGGAATAAAAAAAAAAAAAAAAGTCCCTGCTGAAGACCACAGATGAAGTGTTTTGTGCACCATGCAGTAACAAGAAATCTCACACTGCTCCATCCAGATCTGGTTATTACTGTATTAATCCTTTTTCGGTACATATTTTTCCATCTGAGACCCTCACAAATCGATTTTGATTGCCCATTGTTAGATCTTAAAAGGGGCCCCACTTACCAATCAGGGGGTGATTAGCACTTTCAGAAAAATTAAGCTGTTTCAATGCATTTCATTCAAAGTATGTAGTGAACCACAACAACAACAAAAAAAATCACCAGCCTTAGAGATACTGGATGCCATCAAGACTAAACATTACCATGAATTTCTCCTGCAATAAACTGCAAATATAGAAGTGTATTTGATGACTAAAAGGACAGGAGAAGGTAGACAAGCTTTTCCTTCAAGTAGAACTGAAGGTCTGTGATGAAGTTTTGGGGTGGTTGGTTTGGTTTTTTTTCCATTAAGGCAAAAAAGGAATGGAAACTCATTGTAGGATCTCATTCTGGAAAACATACTTTCAATCCTTTGGGATGAGCACTCTGGGCACTGGGATACAGAGCACACATGAGTTTGTAAAGATACCTGAATTCCTTCCCCCTCACCCCCAAACCCGATTTTCCAAATAATCAAGAACTGCAGCAAAGAAAGACTCACACCTTTCGTCTCTTCTTAGTTCTTAGTCCTTAATTAGGTGCTTCTACCGATATAAAAAAATGATCAGATGCAGATGAGAAAACACAGATGTAGGTAAGAGATAAACATACATGAGCTCTAGTAGTGTATTCATGAACCACATTATTTTTATTTCCAACTGTGACTAAACTTCTTTTAGATATAAAAAAATAAACTTGCATGTATCAGAAGCATTCACAGAAATAATCATTACTTAAGGAAATCCCAAAAAAATATTTTGAATTTTTTTTTTTCAGT
Organism: Actenoides lindsayi; assembly: GCA_025331215.1. Taxonomy (NCBI): domain Eukaryota; kingdom Metazoa; phylum Chordata; class Aves; order Coraciiformes; family Alcedinidae; genus Actenoides; species Actenoides lindsayi. The sequence continues at coordinate 18,866 of WTSP01016798.1, read as the reverse complement.
TTACACAATTTTTATTGTGAAACTGGCAAACAGATACAGTATTATATGACCAAGAAGACCAATCACACTGGCACATAATCAGAGAAGAGCTGAAGATGACTGTTTGTGAAGACATATTTGTACGAAGTGTTTTTCATGTTATTTTGACTAATGAACAAACGCATAAAAATTAAGCTGTAACAACAGATATGTACAATCATGGAGAGAATAAAAAAATAAATAGCTTACACAGTCTCACTGAAACCGAAGGAAATACATAAGCCATTCTCACAAGAATTATTCAGATCCCAGCAGTTACTAAATATTTTCAAATACTATTTGAAATACCACTTGCAACAGCCTGAGCCTTAAAGATCAAAGAAAGACCAACACCCTCTTAGAATCATAGAATGTTTTGGGTCAGAAGAGGTCATCTAGTCCACATCCCTCTCCAGTGAGAGGGGCATCTTCAACTAGATCAGGTTGCTCAAAACCCCATCCAACATGACCTTGAATGTCAGGTCTAGACAACCGGTTCCGGTGTTTCACCACCCTCATAATAAAAAATGCCTTCCTCAGATCTAGTCTAATTCTATCCTCTTTTAGCTTAAAACCATTACTCTTTTGTCCCGTTGCAACAGGCCCTGCTAAAAAGATTGTCTCCATCTTTCTTATAGGCCCCCTTTAAGTACTGAAAGCTTCCTGTAAGGTCTTACCAGAGCCTTCTCTTCCCCAAGCTGAACAACCCCAACTTTCTCAGCCTGTCCTCATAGGAGAGGTCCTCCAGATGTCTAATCAATTTTTTTTGCCCTCTTCTGGATCTGCACCAACAGGCCATGTTCTTCTTGTGCTGAGGACTCCAGAGCAGGACACAGTACTCCAGGTGTGGTCTCACCAGAGTAGAAGAGGGTCAGAATCACCTTCCTCAACTTGCTGGCCACATTTCTTTTTATGTGGTCCAGGATGTGAATGGCTTTCCAGGCTGGGAGTGCACGCTACCGGCTCACATCCAGCTCTTCGTCTACCAGCACCTCTTCTCACACAACAGTGATTCTCATAGCTACCTGTGAACGCCACATTTTTTCTCTCATCCACACAATCTGCTATGAAGAAATAAAGAAAGGAGAAGGGCTGAAGCATGCTTGGGTGCTTCTCTGAAATGTGGCTACATTGTTCCCCATACTGTGTGCATTAAACACAGAGAGCCTGTGCATAGTTACAGGGACACAATCCCATCAGGATCACAGGGACATGGACACGCAACCAGCTTTCTGTGATGGGTGAGCTCAGGCTTTTTAGGAAGGACAGACTGGGAGGGCAACTGCCCTTTACAAGAGGGAGCAGCTGGAATGCAAAGAGCTCTGCTTTAGGAGTGGTCAGTAGTCAACAGCTTATGGGTCAAGCAAGGCAGACCAACATGGGTGATGCTGCAGCAGGTATCCACTATAGACCTCCTAATCAGGACGTAATGAGTGCTCTTCAAACAACTGGAAGAAGCCTCATATGAACAAACCTGGTCCTCATGCAGGACTTAAACCACTCTGAAAACTGCTAGATGGACAATGCAGTAGGGCCCAAGCAAACTAGTGCTCATCTAGAGCGCATTAACAACTTGCTCACACAGGTGACCAGGCAGCAAGCAAGAAAAGACCTTCTGCTGGACCTGATACTTCTAAATAAGGAGGAACTGCTCAGAGACATGGAAGTCAGGAGTAACCTTCACTGCAGTAGCCATGAAATGATGGAGTTCAGGATCCTAAGGTGACCAAGGGAGAGTACAGAGCTGCTGTTCAATCTTCCAGAGGTAGGGTTAGGAAAGCCAAGACCAACCTGCAGTTGAATCTGGCAAGGGATATACAGGGCAACAAGACAGGTTTTTGCAAGTACATAAACAACAAAATGAAGCCTGAATGTTTTCATCGTGACTGCAACAATACCTTTTCAAATCACACTAATTGCAACAGCATTCCAACATGAAAATTATATATACTTATCTATATACTGTTGTCTATGTGATACTCAGATGGTTCTTCCTTTCCAGATATGCATCTCATTTAATCCATTCTGGTCAGTCACTGTGCTTCACTGCTGCAACTCACAATGCATGTCCACATGCTCATTTTTGCTGCATCTAGAACATGTCATCAGCTGAAGAAGGGAAAGGGACTCCCAGCAGAAAGACATTAGGAAAAAATAACAGTCATCTCAACAAAAAGGATGATGCTGTCAGGTTCTTGTAAGATAGAAGAATGCCAAGCAGAGAAACAAATCAGGCAAGGGACAGCTGTCATGCAGAAGGGGCTTTCCATTTGAAATACAGTAGGACTCATGTTTTTATGGACAGTGAAAACATTGATGGCAATGGCAGTCTATCAACCTGCTCCACAGAGAACATAATTTATGCATCCCATTCAATTTTTTAAAATTATTAATCCCTATAATACCAGTATGTGTCCACACCTCTCCAGATATAGGACAGAGGGCTACAGTTTTGGCAGAAAGTACACATCCTGCTCAAACAGACTGGTTGAGCTAATAGATTCAGAGCTAGATATTACAAATTAGGCAGTTTTTCTGAGTACAAGACAAGCTTGCAATAAGCTTATTTGTATCTTTCTGCTGACTTTTAATCTTCAAAAGCAAATACTAAGTATTCGTCACAATTGAAAACCTACCCGAATTAAACATGGTACTCAAAGTATGGATGTTTAGAGAAGCCCTGTTCTCAGCTTTGTACTAGCCCTGGTAAGTCTTTAGCCTGATTAGTCCAGAGGGCAGTAACTCCCAGCTTTATACAGTATACCACTAGAGTCAGAAGACATAAGAGCAAGTAACAAGAAGTGAATGGTTCCAGATGTGAACACGATTTTGCTGCTGTTCTTTCATGTTTGAGAAGTTTTGTGTCAAAGGTTACGACTAAAGCCACCTCTCCGTGTTTGACAACATCGTAGCAGAGGTGAAAAACAAGCAAGTGGGAAATTGTGTGAAAATTTTTCATTGGTTTTCATTGTTCCTAAATATTCTACCTGTATAAAGAGGTATTGTGTTAAAACTGCAGCAGCAAAACCAAAGCATAAAAACCAAAGAATAAACCAGCAAAAACCTGCAAAGATAGATATATTGTCATGGTCTAGACAGTTTTGATCAAGCCAAGGCTGCTAAATGATAAACCCAAAAAGGCACTTGTTTAATATTCAAAACAAATAAGCAGGTAGTAGAGGAGGGGGGAACAAAAAAACCCACCACCAAACCACATTAAAAAAAGGGATTTCACATATCTCCAAAATCTGTAAAGATTAAATCAAATCTTCCCTAAACTTCTCATATCTAGAATAACACCTGTAGTTCCTTCCGGTTTTTCTAACTAAAATATCAATTAGTTTTTGCATTATTATCAGCCTTCTGAAACACTTTAATCATAGAATAAGCCCTGCTGTGATCCAAACTGCTGTGCTTTATAAGATACATATTATTTTGGTTTTGCCTTTCCATATCCTCATTTCTTTTATATCCTGGTATTAATTCTGCCCACATATTTGTTCCCAGCGTGAAAGTCACCTTTTTGTACTGTCAGAATACTGTCCTTTAAAGCTGATCAGTTTGCTTTATCATTCACAGGACTGTCAGCTAGGAACTCCATGAACTGAAGGTGGCATGGTCATGCCCTGGTCACCATATTTGCTCATCAAAAACAAAGATAACTTCATATGCCAGGAGACTAGAGATCAATAAGAACAGAAGTATCAGGTAGCTGACAATGAAACAAGAAGATGGTTGAGTTTGATATCAGAGAAGTTGTATTTCAAATTGAGAGACAGTGACAGCTTTTCCAGGCCAAGTTTGATACACTTTTTATTTGCAACATATACTTCAGAGAAATTAAAAAAAAAAAAGTGTCCTACTTTTTCAGAAAATAGTAAGGGACTGAATTAGTAGGAAACACACACATCTGTGAGGAATCCTTATATTTTGTTGTCATCTGTGAGACTATTACATGCTTTACTGGTAATTAATCTTCCGCTTATTCTCATCTTTCCACCCTTACTGTGTTCACTTTGGCGTACTTGCCATCAGAAAACTTTTTGGTAAGAGATACAATGCTAACATCCTGAAAACTATCTTGACTGATGAGTCAGTCACTACAAATTTGGCTGACCCAGGCTTCACATTTAACAACTTACAGAACACCTTCATGAAATTGTGTTGCAGCAGCCCATGGTTGATCTGATGTCCCTGTTCCACCCCTCTATGAAGTCTGTCAGCCTAGCTCCAACAATACTTCTAGTACCTCACTAACATTAAAACCATAATAGTTTATGGAAAGAAAGTGTTGAGGAATCATCTTTTCCTCTAACAGGTACTTGCAACACTAATCACTTACCTAGGGTGGTATCTTCCTGTAGTTCAGGTCCTACTATCAGTATCAGCACAGCACACTGTTTTGCAGAAAATACTGCTACACTTGTAGCCTCCTCAGTCAGATTTCTGAAGTGCTAAGAGAAAGGAGGAAAACTAACAAAAAAGAGTCCCAACACAACCTCACAACCCAATCTAACAGTGAGAAGGAAAAAAATACTTTCCCTTATGGAACAAGCATTTTCCCTCAGAAGCCCAGCTCTACTCCACCTCAAGGTGCTGAAGAAAATACATTTCTCCCTTGCAACAAGTGTCACCCTAGTTAGGTAGAAAAACTTGTAAGTGCACCATTGTAAAAAAAAAAACACAATAAACTACTGCACCATTCTATAACACAGCATCAAATGCAATACTCAGCCATACAACAGTCACCATGGCAGACTTTATAAGAAGAGGAGAGTGCTCAGGAACTCCCTCTTCAACCCACAGCAAAACTGCTGAGGAAACAGAACAGGAACCACCACGCTGTTCACGCAGGGGGCTCTTCACACAAGTGCTAGTAGCATCAGGTTGTATCTGTTCACATCATGTGTTCTGAAATTATGCATCATTTGCAATCATTTGCCTTTCAGACATTGTGGCACCCAGACATCCCTACAGATGGTTTAATAGTACTTCTAGAAGGAATGAATTCCAACAGAGGTAGGAGGCTCCCAAGAATCCCCCCCAGCATACCTGTGCTTCACATGTCATTCAAATGAGCTAAAAATCAAAGAACACAGAACATTTTTCAGGCAACGAATCTATTACTGTGTGGTGGGAGACACATATGTAGAGATGGTGACATGGGTACAGTTCAAGTCTACAGACTTTTTCTGAGGTATTTCAGTCCTCTCTTAAGCCTTGTAACTTATCCATGGAGAATATATTTCTGTACCCCTACATCAGATAAAAGTCTTCACTGAGCCACATTCCCCTCTCCTCTTTATACACTTCTCTCCATTACAGATTAAGTTTTTAAATAAAAGTTGTAGCCATTATCTAAATTTATTTTGAACATCTTCATAGCTCTGTACATAATAAAAATGCAACAGAATCTATTCAATTGAGTATCTGATAGAAGAATGGATGCAGCCCAGCAAGTATCCCATGCTCTGAGAATTCTCAGCAAAAGTATAATACTGAACAACTGACATGTATTCCGAATTCATTGTTAGGGTCAGTATTAACTGTAGGCTATAATATTAACCAGAAACAGCACCTGCTATTTAAGTGAAAAAGGTGCTGCAAGTTTAAGGATGAATTTATTAATTACTTTATCCCCCAACTTGTATGACAGTAATACCGTACTACTATAACTACCCTTTTCATCTTAGCAAGCATCTCCAGGGCAAAAGGATGGAATGACTGACTTTTTAAAAGATACTCCTCCTGAGATACTTGCTGAATGGGTGTAGCAAGCTGTACGGCTCCATGCCACTCTAATCAGAAGACTACAGCTTCCATACTCACAATCTTGTGAGGCTTTCCCTTTTATTCTTCTTAGCCACATGAACCAGCCTCAGGAAACTGGGGCAAGGCTACTGCAGATTTCTCAGCACACTTATTTCAGTACATTTTGTACAGCAGGACTCAGATTTTTTTTAATGTTTTTCAATATATTAAACTTCAGTTGACAATGCAATGTACAATTAACTTGTCCTCTTAACAGCTTTCTATATCAGGAATCCAGGCCTGGGGATGTATCTTGTTTAGCCTCCCACAAAGGAGAAAGTGTAAGCACACAAAGATTAACATTCTTCATTCTGTTTCCCTATTAAACTTTTGGAAGTCCCTATTTTCATTTTGGGAATCTTGCAACATACTAAATGAACCTTTCATGCCTCATACCATAACCCCATTAATAATCTCTTCTATACTGTCAGTGTTCCTCACTCAGGTGAACAGAATCTCTAACTTTCTCCTTACACATATAAAACAGGCTTCACATTGAGCCCTGTGATACCAGCTGTACCTGGAATCTCTCAGATAATGAGGGAGAAGTTGTGCTAGGCAATACCTAGAAAGCTTATTTAGTGGAATCGCTCTTAATACACTCTCAGGTTTGGTACAGTAGCAAGATCACCTTTTTGCTACAGGGCATAGTAAGTAAGCAAGTTAAAGCATGTGTGCTTTTATCTGTCTCACATATGGCAACACTGGATGGATGCAGTCTGAGGTGAAACTCATGCTCAGCATCTCTTAATATTCAGTTTCTGTTCTTTTTTTGAAAGAGCTAGCCCACTGTTCTCCCTACTAGACTTACAAAGTCCTCCTGGGGAAAGGGGAATGAAAGGGAAGAACTACTCTAATGCCTGTCAGGGAAATTTCCAGCAGTAGAACAAAAAGAGAAAAATATTGAGGATTATTGTTGACAAAAAGAAAATAAAAATCTCAAAGCCAAAGCTGCTTTGCATCTCCTGTGAATTATGCTCATTCACTCCCCTAAAAAATGTCAGGAATTACAGGGCAGTATCTTAATATCATCTTCCTAAGTTTCTCTTCAGAGCTAGATGCATGACTTAAGAAAAAAAATGGACTGGACAATGTGAATGGGGAAACTGGTCTTATTCTGCACACAAACTCATGCTGCTTTTCCCAGGACAGATGGGATGAAAGACGAACAGAGACTTCAGAAAGAAATCAAAGTCTAATCTACATATAACACTTTCACTTATTTCCATTCACAAAACAAACTCAAACTATCAAAAGGGTGACAAAAACAGTGAAAAGTAGTTCAGAGACACCATGGTTTGCACAAGTAAAGAGCAAGTGTGAGGCATCCCAAAATACAGTATGGAACTGGAAGCTGGTCTTGCTGCTTCTTTGCCTGTACATAAGGAAGATTACCTTGCAGGAAATCCAACCTATAAATAATAATGAGTCACTTCCTAAAATTTGTACCAAACAATGTGGTGATAGAAGAAGAGCATAAATCTTGAAGTTATTTGCATTAATGCAGGCACTTTGTGTATACAGTTATATGTACACATTGCAAGATGTACAGAGCAAGTTAGCCTATGAAGACCAGGGATTAGTCTGGCTATGCAGGCTCCTTTTCTGCAAGCCAGGTCATTCAGAACTAAATCAAGTTGTTTACATGATTATGCCCTTTTAAGAATACGTATTCTACCTCCAACTTCACAGAACAGTAACTTTCTATTCTGATCTCTAAGAGCTCAACTGCCCAACAAAGGCCACCTGAGCTGTCCTCCCTACCTTTCCTCCATCTCAGATTTCCCTGAGACAAGCCCTGTATCAGATGAACTTGGAAAAAGCAAGTGAAATGCTGAGAATTCCCTCCTCCTTCTCCCCAGCTCTTTCCCCAGAGGGGAGACAACAACTCTCTCACTTGTTTTTCTCAATTTCAAGGGCAGCAGAGCCTGGGGGTGGTACTTTGGCAAGGGAACAGAAGAAAAGTGGACAACAGAAGCTTGCAATTCCAACCTTTCCACAACTAGAAACACTTTCTTCCCACATGCTTGAGAATCAGCTGATTTTACCATGGTTAAATACCAGAAGGCAACTAAAAGCAGCATCCTGAAAATGGCTACATACAGTACAACAGAGGTAAGAAGACATATTCCTGTCAAAACTCACATCTCAAGGTAGTGAACACTAGAGGCTGGAAGTTTTATAACCTGAACAGAAGATTAATTAAGAATCGAATCCATGTTCCAAATCACATACACAGTGTAAACACCACCTCTGTAGCATTCATGTTTACCTGAGCGGAACTACATGAAATAGGGATTTGTACTTAACAAATGCTAAATGTCTAAATGAAATTAAATTACATCGGCAGCTCTCACATGAAGCTCAAAATGCTGACTTTTCAACCAGAGGGAGAATAATCCTATCTGAATTACGTATGAAAATTTAAATTATGTCAAGTTGAGATGTATACACAGTTAAAACTTCCTCCGTACTTACTGTCAGGTACTTTGCTAATATTTCATACATTTTACCATATACTGTGCTACATATTTTCTGCATATTAAATATTTATGCTACTATGAAACTTTTTTTATTTTTCCAATAACTTCATAGGCAGCCATTAACACTTACTTTGCCAGTAACATCTCATGAAAAAGCCTCAAAGTTGAATCCTAGAGTTGAGAAATAACGAAAACCAAAATGGTTGTCTTTGCTTTAGCAAATTATATGATGAGGTAAGCTGAATTAAAAACTGACCACTCCTTTTGACTCTCTCTGCCATCAGCTGCTTGCCATTTTTATAACCTTACCCTCCTCTACTCCAAGGCATGTAATTATTTTTTGTTCTCCTGTCCCACACTTTTCCCCTTTGGACTAGCTCCAGTGCTTTTCTGCTTATAAAGTAAAATGATAAAACGTGCTACCCAGGCAGATTAATCTTCTCACATTGTCATGTGCTGTACTAGCTTACTGTAGCAATCAAAGTGCTCTTAGAGATGGCTCCAGTTAAAAAAGAAACACACAAATTGTGAGCAGCAATAGGGGAGTGTGGAAGACAATGTTCATTTGGTTCAAGCAATCTTATGAATTTGTATTTCTAGATTTTTATCTAAGATGCAGGAGGAAGAGGAATAGCATTGCTTTGACTCCCAACTTTCACACTAAGAATTACCTCTGCATCCCCAATTTTACCTCTTCATCCCTGATTTTTTCCCCTCACTGACTATACCCTGTATTTGACTCATTTTCCGAATCAGTAATTTATCACTGTCAAAAAAGAATATTTGGTGAAAAAGGAAAATTTCCAGAAGCTTGAAAACTGCTAATTTAGAAAACAATAGTAGGAACTTGCATTCCATTTTATCAGCTGTTCAAGCTTCCACCCTTCAAACACATCACTTTATCAACGTCTTCAGTAATATTAAGTATGTACAGTTTTTCAACACACCTTCTCCCTTCAAAGGTCCCTAAGCCTAGAATATACACCCAGTGCTTTCTCTCCAAGTATTTTTGAAAGTACTGATGTTTTAACATGTCTCCTCTCTTTCATGTTGAATGTGACCTGCATTTTCATTCTCTCTAAAGCTCCATCACTGAATAAGATCCAAGGACTGCAGGTGCACCAAATAATACTGTGGGCTTTACCAGTAGCCAAGAACTTAAGAGACTCAGTCTCTCTCTCTGACCTATTTTTCAGTTTAGATGCAGTTTTCCTTAGTCAGGAACACTAAAAAGACTTATCTGAGTGGAAAGGAAAAGCCTGGTTAAGATAGGTGAATTCATGCTACAGACAAAACCAGGCACAAAGCCTACACACCAGTTAGGGTGTCTGTGCAAGAAAATAGAAAAGTGACACACATGTAAAACAGAAAAAAAGAAAAAGCAACAAAATAACTCCACAAGCAAACAAAAAGACAAAACACACCAACCAAACCAACAACAAATAAAACAACACAAAAAAATTTCAAAATCTAACACCCCTAGTATAATTATTCCTAGAAATTACTATAAATGCTGGCTCTTTACTGTCTGCATTAATGCAGGAACGCCTCAAAGGTGTTCCAATATAAAACAGCCTCCTGTAGGAAAAGAAACTGAGATATTCAAAATTTAAAAGTTTGCTAAATCAAGCATATCACACAAGCCATATTTTTCTCTTGGTGAAAAAAAAGCACTGTTTTTAGAACTAGTTTATAAATAACAAGTAGATATCCAGAACGATTATGCACATCAAGAAATTCAACTAAGGGACCGGGGGTGGCACATGATTTAACATTTATAGAGTTTCTTTGGATTTTGAAGTTTTATTGTTCTAGTACTGAAGAGATATATTCACACATTATCTGCAAACAACTGAACTTCCAGAAGCAGTAAGTTTAGAAAAACTTTAAGTAATTTAAAAAGTCTTATTGGCAAAGTTGCACAGAACTTTTGATACAAAAGTTATTGCAGTGCCATGTTGAATCATGAGGTTGTCCATTAAGGGTATTTATGTTGTCACTTAAAGGTGGAAGGGGTGACTGTGTCATAATAATATTATTAATAATCTTAAAATTTCCAACTGACATTTTGCAAAGATACATTGACAGTTCATTTAGAAATGTAGGATGTTCTAGAGAACCATTAGGAAGATAAACAGATTGACAATTCACAAAAGAAAGCAGATGCATTAAAAGCAAAAAAACTAAACTTGCTTGGCCTGGTAATGCCACAGAGTTTGTATGGAACAAACCTAAATGCAAGACCTTTGATAAGCATAAAGTGTCCAGTCTGGGGTAAAAGTGGATTTGTTTACTAGCACCCTGGAGAACACTTACAGATCTGTAAGTGCTCCAGCTAATCACTCTCAAACCTATTCAGTAAACAAGTCTAATCACTGTTTTTTAGAAAATTGTGTTCTTCAGTTGCACATAAGAAAACAGTTCCTCAGGAGACCAAAAAAAAAAAAAAAAAAATCTACACAGTTGTTAAGAAAAAAAAAAGTTACCTAAGTCTCTTAGTTCTCCCCAAAAGCAGTTCTTGCTTTTTCTGTCAAGAGGCTTGAGTGTGCAAATTGAAGCTCAAAATCTGAGCAGAGAAGAACAGATGACAGAGTCTCTTGAATTTATAACCACAGTCACAGGAGGAGCAAAGTAAAAGTGGTTCTATGATGAAGATCAGCCTAGGAATATTCAAAATTATTAGATCCCAGAGAATTTTTATTTTGTTCTCACAGTACCACGCCTGTTCTGACAGTTCTGTTGGACAGCATTTGCCAGTTTAGACTTTCGACCCACCCAATCTTGAATTATACCCTTCAGCATTGTGGGGGAGGGTGGGGAAGGTAAGCATCCAGGTCACATGACTTGGGCTGTAAGCCTGGCAAGGAGTATTTCTACTAAAGAGTTTGATCATCTCCCAAAAAAACCTACAGATGCCGAGCAATCCTATATCCATCCCTGCAAAGGGCTACACAGAGTAGACTAAATCAGGGTTAAATGCTACTACAGTCAGTTATGATTTTTATGCATTATTCAATAAAGCACAGATTCACAAATGTACTAATAAACATGTTCTATGTACCCTTACATATGCACAAGGCATTTTTGGACATACAGTTGCAGTGTCAAGCAGAGCATTTAAGAGTAGCACAGATGCTAAATTACCCCCCAGCAATGCTCTAGTATTTGGTCAAAGTCCTTGTTTAAATACATACTTGTGTCCAAGTGAGTTTTGATGCAAGTCTGTACTCAAACTTCAACAGAAATGCCGTACAGGTGCCTTTCTCAAGGCAACTTCCAAAACACAAGCACTTACAGCATGTAGTTCTTCCAGATGCAAATATGTGGAAGAAGAAACAAGTAGATGGAAGTGTATGAGTTGAAGTATGAAGGTGAACACAAATTCAAAAAGAAGTTCAATAATGATTGTTTTCCACCACCAAATAAATATGCAGCTTCTCTGCATTCCCTTCTTTCTGTAAAAGGAAATTACTGAGTTACCACTTCCTAATATAGCCTTAGTTTAGCTGAACACTTACTCCCTTTGAAAAACTGCATATTTTCAGTGCACTAACAACTGGATACTTAGAGAAAGTATGAGAGAGGTAAAACTAAAACAAGATGTGCACTGGTTCAAAACCAACATTAAAATTTATAGACAGACATTAAAAAGATGATGCATAACTTCTCCTGATTAAAGAATAGTTTTCTAATGAGTTGTAACATATCGATAAAGCTTTCATGTATTCAAATTTATCCTTGAGACCATCTTCCATCTGTCTGTTCTACTACACACATATTAGCTAATGACCAAGACTGGCAAACTAGATTCATCTCATAGGTCTTGACATGAGCACTGCTCACAATTTTCTAGCTTAGGTGAAAGATTGCAAAGGATATTTAAAAATACAATCTACACATACAATTCCTCAAAGAGAAAATGTAGGCTTCTGAAGTGAGGTTTGGGTAGCTAAGTCTCCGTTATTTCATAGCTCTGATCTATTCAGCTGTCATGTAAGCCTCTACACACTGAAACTGCAGCTACATCCACTTTAATCTTCTTTTCATCCCCAACTTTCTCAGACACTGGAGTTGTGCTCTTTTGTTACATGTAGTTAGTCTTTTGTTAAATGCTTTTTAGTGAGAACTACAGAAACCATTCTTGGGGCAGACCTCAGAATTCAGGTATATCTTTAAGTAAGTGGAAAGAAAACTTCCTGCTCTTATTTTTAAAAAACACATATTCAAATAGTAAACTGTTGAGTAAAGAATCACCTAGGTTTTGATATGAGCTAAATGCTTGGGCTCCTGGACTGTTGGTAAACTGTGGCATAGATGTATATTTTTTCTTTGAAACTTAATTTCCACTTAAGTTCAATTTGAATCAGAAAGTACTGCTCTACCATTGTTTCCTTAAATACTTTAGATACCAGTATTTGTAAGCTGGGTTTAACAGATAAAAGAGCATGGGAAGTACACAAATATATAAAATTGTTAATTAGGTCTTTATCTAATTTAACTAGTTTCCATTTAGCATGATCCACTTCAAAGTTATTTGTTAATCCTATTCACCTCATTATGAAAGAATATAACATGATCTAGGTATTTGACAATTATTTCTCTCACTTCATAGTTTAATCACACACCAAAACCTGACCAAACAAGTATCTTCCCTTCTCTTGCACACTTGTGCTGCAATAACCACAGCCCTACCATCTGCTGCTCCTGTAGCACCTGGAATACTAACCTTATCATAAAAATCCATTAATTTCTTAGTACTGATGACACTAGAAACAAAAACAATCAAACTGTTTCCTCAGGTTAGACATCAGGAAGAATTTCTTTACCATGTGGGTGGCGAGACACTGGAACAGGTTGCCCAGAGAGGTGGGGGAAGCCCGATCCTTGGAAGTTTTTAAAACCAGGCTGGATGGGGTTCTGAGCAACCTGCTCTAATGGGAGATGTCCCTGCCCATGGCAGGAGGCTTGGAACTAGATGATCTTTGAGATCCCTTGCAATGCTGACAATTCTATGTTTCTAAGAAAGAAAGAAGGACAACGAAGAAATGAGCTACTGTGCGTGGTCAGGAACAGATTATCTACTTCTTCCACTTCTAGTGCTTTGAAATGAAACTGTGACTACAAACGGATTAACACACAAAAGATTTTACCTTCACTTTAGTAGTGGAGCATCCCTATCAACCCAACACATTCGTTTAAACATAAGGCGTTATGACTGCTAGAAGCATATGCTGTCTGCTAAAAGATGCTATTAACTTCAGAAAGTGCAGTTACTTAGAAGAGATTTAACTGAAAAGTAAAATCACTGAACAAAATTAGTTCTGTTCTAGCTCAAACCAGAACACATGCACTATTGTCACCCTGATCCTGACCTAATCAATCCATCAATTGCCCCCACTAGTGAAATTCTACCAAAATCAGAGGAGCTACCCAAGCAAGAACCTGACAGATGAATTAGTAAAGGATATCTCAGGGCCGATGGTGGGTCACAAAATAAAGCTGTTAAAGCACTCAAGCAGCCTCTAATTCAGGATGAGGTTTCCCGAGCATACAAGGGAATCTCTGTATTCAAAGATCTAATTACTTATACTGAAAGTCTTTTAAGACTTGAAAATGAGACAAAGCAGAAAGATTTACATAAAGTGTTACTCAAGTATTTAGACTTCCAGGTGCATAGATTTTTGTACATACATTCTTGTTTGCATCTATAGGAGGAACTTGAAACTATGTAAAGTGATCACCAGTTGCTATGAAAGGCTAAGTAGAGCTACGGAACTGGTAAAAGTTATTACCAAGTATTCGTATAGATGGAAGAACTTTAGCAGCTGCATAATAGAGTGCAACACTGAAATCTGTCTGAATGCATGAGGAGCAGAACTGATTTCTCAGAGAATTCACCTATTTATTATAGAACCATTTATTTTGTTGTCATATGCTCACCTGATTTATTCCTGTTTTTACTAGTCATTCCACTTACATGGTTTCCAATATCGTGACATTAGTGCCAGAAGAAAGCAACTTCTCTTTTCTCTGAAAGCCGAAGAGTTTAATACACATTTTTATTTCATCAATACCAACTTGCAATTTACCAACCCTGTGTTGGTTTACTGAATTATACACAACTACTGTGCCAAGGTCAAATTCAGGTCTGTGACATAGGGGAGAATGGTGAAAACTGAAAGTGCTTAGGCAAAACTGACAGGTATGGGTAGAACTGTATTAAGGCCCAATTTTCCTCCATGGATAAAGATCATAATTTACCTGATGTAGAACAGGATTGGTTGCTTGCCCTCTAGACCCTCTCCCAGAAGCAATATAGATTTCTAGGGTTTTCACTCATGCCAACACTGTGAACTGATCTTATGGCTCCTTCCTCTGGTAGAACTATGACCCCATTATTGATGCTACTAGGAAAACATCTTTTAACAGAATTGGGTGCCCTTGAGGATGCATGACATGAAATTCTCATCATCCCATTTAAAATATGGGGCCTGGAGTTACTTTGTTCTGTGACTGAGTTTTTTTTCCCTATTCAACACATCTTAATTTGTCTTTCTGTACAAGAGCTGTACAGCTTTTCTGCAACTGCCTTTGGCCACATACCTGGTCAGGGTACCCCAACATAGCTCCTGTTTTAGAAATTCACAGACCTGAAGACTAGGACCACGTGACTTGACTTACTGCATGTTTTGTACTGCTAACTAAGCCAAGAAACATCTTTGGTTTAAACTGTGGGGAAAGCCTGCTAAAATTCTGGAAAATGTCTTACCATCACACAAGAACAGTCCTGCTGTGTATCTCCTCCGGAACAAGCCACAAAGTGCATAAATGACTGTGTATCAACAAACCCTATAGCCAGCAGTGGGGCACAGAAGTGCCTGGACACTCCTATAAATTAGACTGTAGCTGCTACCAACATTTTGCTTCATTCTCCTACACAGCAGAATTTTTTTGAGTCTTCCCCCCCCCTCCTCAGAAGACATCCTTGCATCAGGCAGTGTGTACTGCAACAAAGAAATCACTGCTGAAAAATTAATGCATTGAACTGCTACACTGAAGACTGATTAAAGCTTTGCTTCAAACAAATAACTTTATTTTCAGGAACCACATCTTAATGAGATAAGCACTGGATCCCTAAATCTGCATTTTCCATACAATTATACTACATTTTCCAAAGTACCTTCAAGTGATATCTATGACACTCTAGGAGAATAATTTTATTCTTTAAAATACAAAAGGTCTGCACTTACGAAAAGGTAAGTGACCCATCTGAGTGGGGAAACAGCTATTTGATAGCATGTCAGGTGCTGAAATATTAGAGCTATTTTCACATTCAGGAACACTTGCAGTACCACTTCTTCCAGTTTTGCCCCTGAGTGCTACTTAATGGTACATTTAGAATGATTGAAAGAGGACCCTGAACAGACAACAGAGATTTCACAGAAGCTAAAAATGCATTTTGCTTTCCTCGCAAAGATATTTGCATTTACTTCTTTCACTGGAGAGTGTCTGCAATGGTTCATTACCATATACTTAATAATAAACTGTGCTGTCAAAAACAAATTGCAAACAGTAAAAGCATTAATGGCATATTCCATATGTTTTTAACAATGGCAACACAATCCAGTAACAGGCTGTCACCTGAAACATCAATGATGATAGGAAAACTCAACCACAAAAATCTAGTGACATTATTATAAAACATTTGTTTTTTTTAAACCAGTTTTGATTTTAGATACGTGTCTAATCTGTGGTTCCAAGGACTCTTCTGAGTCTCATTTCTGTTTTCAAAGTAGCATATAAAAAGCACAAAAAAAGTCAGTTAAGACAGTGAAAAAGCATACTATTTCACATTGTATGCAAAGCCACTGAAAAATAACTACCAGATACAGCGTGTATCTTACACAGGTCCCGCGGAAGAGCAACATAGGTCTACTCAGATTTCAGGTTTTGCGAATCCCCTGTAACACTGTGATAGCATAAGAACACTTAATGTAGGGAATGTAAATTGCTGTTCAGGTTTCTAATCTGCACATCTAGCATTACGTCTGAGGGGCTGATAGTCTCATTTTAACGGATAGTACAGATTATGAAAGGTAAATAATACTGGTCTGCAGTCAATTCAGGAGCAGTACTGATTCTCAGTAGTGTCACTACTACTAGCCACCACGTTTCAAACCCTTTTGCAGAAAGCAAGGCCAGACTGGTGCCGGGTATCCCCAGGTAAAACTGCTGGTTTGAAAGGCTTTGCCATTGGGTTCCAACAGGTTATAAAAACAAAACAGTAATAAAACATGGAAGTAGAGAATTATTTCAGGAAATTATTAGTATCAAGTGTTAACCAGCACATTCAATAACACTAAAGTCTAATGTGCAAATGCCCTCATTTTTATCCTTTGATGTGCAAATATGGCAGCAATTCTAATTTCAATACCTCAGTCCTTACAAACTTGTTGTTCAGGCTGATAAACTCTACTATCTTAAGCTTCAAGCTAAGAAGCACAGCTCAAAGATAATCCGGGAGTTTCAAAAAATAATTCAATTAAAGACAGCCCACCCAGCTTACTTAAAGGTATAACTGAACCCTAGGAGCCCACACCAACTTTTAAACTGAAAACACTTCTGAATGTATTACAGACCTCAGGAGTGTGTTTTGAAAACTCCAGTCCCACCTTCAGTGTTCTTTTTGTGGAACAACTCTTCACAATCAAAGTTATGACCTGGGGAGGAAGTTGTCTGAAGTTGCAGTGACATATGCTCATAGCTCAATACCAACAGCCACCAAAAACATCTATTAATGGGGGCACAAAGGACATCCTTTCCTTATTGATGGCCACTGATCTACACGTCAAATATTTTCCAGCCTAAGAATGTAGCAATATCAGACATTTACTAGATGCTTCATAAATAGATTCACATTTACATATTTAGATATAAGAAGCAATATATATTTAGATTACAATTCTCCTAGCTCTACCATTTTCCGCAGGATTGAGCGATAGTCATAACTACAGTAGACAGGCAGGCCTCATCAGGCAGGCTCTGAAAGTGATCAGCTTTAAAGTATAATTATAATTAGCTGTGAAACATTCTAAGAGGAGGGAATTAAAAAATGCCTACTGAGGAACAGCTGGACTATCTGTCATATACGGTTCAGTAGTAACTTGGTTCTACAGCTTTTGCTACTTGAAGCAGAAAAAGATTTCACTAGAAGAGTCTATTTGTGCAAGTAGTTATTGCTTATTAGAAAGGATCAGTACTGCTATTCAAAAAGAAAAAAAAAGAAATCACAGATGTTAATGACATATCCCCTTACAGAGATGTAAAACACCGTGAATAATATTTCAGATACTTCATTTTAAATCTGCCCAGGTAGCTGTCTTAGGTTAGCAGTCTATGTTCTTGATACAGGCAAAACAGGGAAAAAACAGAGAGCAGGTGGTAATTCAGGGGATTTAAGTCACACATCCCATACTCAGAAGAGACTCAGTATAGTGGACATTTGTGGGCACTCACTGTTCCTGGACCTAGCAAGGCCACATGTAGTTTACCCTGCTCTGAGCACGGCACTTCCAGAAGCATGGCACAAATCAGAGAGAAGAGAACAATTGAAAATTTTGGAAATAATGTAAGAATCCCTTTTTCTCTTTAAGAAAACAACCCATAAAAATATCTCTTGTATTGAAGGATAAGTGTAAAGAATAAGTAAAATTTCTTTCTGCTTGCACTGTTGGAAGGGGAGAGGGGGGGAACACTGCTGTACACTGTCTGCTGATCTTCAAAGAACTAAAGATACAAGGGGAAACACCCACCACAGGCCTAATCTCCCACTGACAGAAGATTTGGGAAAAAGTGCCTTACAAACAGGAAAGACCTCAACACAAGAGCAGCTGAATTCCAGGGATCTGCTGAGACAGGCTCAGCAGCATGCAGTTTCCAGTGATGTTTTGAAAACTCCAGTCTCATCTCCAGTATTGCTTTTGTGGAACAACTCTTCAGAATCAATGTCCCACATGTCCCACAACTGCTGTCCCCCACACCCGATTCACTTGCAGAATATCAACTCCTCCCTGAATAATCTAAGTAGCAAATACCATGCTGCCAAAGTACTTTTAAGTTATATTGCATTTAAGGAATTATGGCACTCCATTTCCAGCCAACACTGTAAAGTTCTCCGAAGACCTATATAAAAGATATACTATATAAAGGACCTATATAAATTAAAAATTAATTACAGAAGAGGTAACCAATATCCTAGTTTATTCTGTTTCCTTTCCAGTATTTCTTTACTGACTCCTTTCCATCTTATGCTGCTAACTGGAATAGAAATAAATGGATATTTTTGTATTCTGCAGTAGGATGAATACAGAGCATTCGGATAATCTTAAATGACTCAAGGACTAAAAGAATTTAATTTTTACTTCTAGGATATTAATAGCATATATAGTTCCAGTCAGTAAGGTCTTAATCACCAAAATACAGCCTTACATAAATCCTCTCCCCCCCCCCCACCCCCCACACCCCCCGCCCCCCCCACATACGTCCTCCTCACAC
>WTSP01016797.1:0-24055 GCA_025331215.1 Actenoides lindsayi | reverse complement strand
CTGCTGGAAGCAGACACTGCCTGTGAGAACAGGCTGCTACCTTCAGACAGTGCAGTTAGTTAGAAGAACTGAGCTGAGAAGTAAAATCACAGAACAGAATTAGTTCTGTTCTCACTCAAACCAGGACACTCAGAATATCACTTTCTATGCTTTTAACAATACTGATGTGCTTTTGGAAACATAATTCATAAACCTGATGTTAAATTTTGATTGCTGATTTGAAATACTGTGGTAGTAACTAAGAGAACAGTGTGGCTGTTGAACCACTGATAACTCAGATGTTGTATGGGTTCTTTTGTTCATGATGTGATCATTTTTTAAAATTAGCAGGCTATGGAAAAATAATGTGTGCTTCTGAATAAAAATTGCTTACAATAAGCAGCTTCTTTATGAGCTATTTCAGAAAAGGAGTTAAGACAGCATATAACAGCTTGAAAGGCCGACCTAAAAGCTTCCAGTTCTGTTGTCCTTAATATTTTACAGTCAAATTTCAAGCAGTGTTCAGGTGTATATTTGATTTCTGGTAGGTGGTGACATCCTTCCTGTCACTTCTTTCCATGAAACAGTGAAAAAATAAGAAGTTGAGATGTTTGGCTATGTGTCAAGCCCTGAGAGAGCTATACTGATAAGATAAAAAGAAAATGGAGATTTAGTCTTGTTTACTGATTGATGCACCCGTGTTTTGCTGTTAACAAAGCATTGTTTCTCTTCAAACTCTTAGATGAAGCACAGGGTGATAAAGCAAAACAGAGCATTAGAATGAAATGTACAGAATACTTGGACAGAGCAGAAAAGCTGAAAGAATATCTGAAAAAGAGGGAAAAAACTGCACCAAAACCAGTTAAAGAGTCTGGTCCTACTGATGGAAAAGGGTATGTTTTTGGAGAAGGTAAAGCAAAATACTTCTTAAATCAGCTTATTCTAAAATTCAGCTCTTCAAAGATCCTTTTAACTAGTGTTTTTTAAACGCTTCAGATGACTGCTAATGCTGGAATACCGAAAATTAACATGAATTAGCATGAGGGGCATTTCTGTGCTTGTTTACTGAAATGTGCAAACACTTGCCTAGGAAGCTCAACCAAGAATGAAAGCTGTTTCAGACTAGCACATGATTATTCAATTAAATGGCAATGAGCCTATTGAACCTTACGATTTGTTTTCTACATTTATATACTAACTATAAAATAAATTCAGGCCGATGTTTCCTGGGGCCTGATTGTGATCTATCTCACACTTGATAAGAGGGAAAAAGCTCTGTATGGGGTGAAGTTCTGTAAGATGGACTGAGTCACTCTAATGCCTTGCTGCTGCCTAGTCTCTCTGCTGCTTTGCTTTTATGAAATTTGTTTTCCTTTTGCCTATCAGCCTGCTGAACAAGCTGAGCCACCTGAGCAAGCAGTCTCTTTTGCATTTGCTACTGCCTGCATGGGGATAGAGAGGAAGGGTTCAGGATGATAGAGGGCTTGCCCTTTTTAGCAGTCCTGAACTGAGCCAGTTGCTCAGCTGTCTCTTGACATACTACCTGATTTTCAGTCTTTCATTGTCTACTTGTCTTACCATTTTTTTTTTTGAGCTGTTCTGTGTTCTCCTTGTCTATAGTAGAAGGAATTAGTAATATCACAGAGGCTTCATGTATTTTCATAACCTCCTCTCTAATGGTTCACTGTTCAGTTTCTTTCCTTCTTTAACCTCCAGTTTCCTTCACTCTGACAAGATGAGGGTGTAGAGTTTCATAGTACTAGATGGAATTGATCAAGTCTCATTGCAATTTGAGATGGCGGTTAAGTGCCAGTGTCTACAAATAAACCATCTTAGCAGTTCCAGTTTTCTCGATAAAAGGGCTTTTGTTTCCTAAAGGCTGGCTCAAAGCACGCAGAAGTGTGTTAAGAAGGCTCAGACCCATAAGAGGAAGTTGAAATGGTGAGGAGGGTGAATTAGGAAGAATGTAGAATAGAAAAGCAGTACAGTTATGTAAACTTGTGGAGATCTGAAAGCATCTCAAGGTTTCTTTCATTCCTAAAACTGGTGGGTTTTCTGCTTTCTGCATTCTGATTTTTAGCCTAAAAGAGCAGTCTCTTGTAGTATATTTCAACATTTTTTTCCTTGGTTCTACATCAGGAATGACAGTGATGGGGAAGGGGAGTTAGAGGACCCTGAAAAAAAGAAGCTACAGAATCAACTTCAAGGTAATTTTGAAGCATTCTTTTCTTCAAATAAAGGTGACTTCAGTCAAGTGAATTCCTGTACTTTTGCTACCTAAATGTTGTGGGTTAATTTAATATCTGTACATAGCTTAACTAGTATGTACTCTTCACATATAAAAGCGTAGACTTTATGGATGTATGGATTTGTGTGCCATGAAATCATACAGTGACTATGTTGAAATGTATCTTATGTACCCTGTGCTTTATGTTAATACCAGTTATCAGGATAACATTTAACAAAGGGAGAAATTGCAAGATCCCAGATAGCTATTGGCTAAACTGAATTAGTATTTTTTTCTCGTAGGTGCATTATAGTATTGCCTACAGGTTAAGGTAGCAGACATCATACAAACATTTAGGGTAAGCAGGACCATTTTCACACAAAAGCTTGTGCTCAAGTTTAGGAGTTGAGAAGACAGATTCTTGCCTGTTTATAGTAATGGACAGCATTTTCCCATGTGCAGTGATGATGCTCTCCCAGATGAGTAACATCATAGTTTGGGTTTTTGAACTCGGGCACTGAATGCAGCCAGTGATGCAATGTATAGCAGCTAGCAGTAGTTTTGTACACAATACAAGAGTGTTTATTACCCTTTCATGGTGAAGAAGTGTTCAGAGCTGCCCTGCTAGAAGGTGCTTATGGACCTGAAGAAACTTAATTGATTTTTTTCTTCGTATTTTTCAGTGCAACAAAGATCAAATGCAGTTACCAGACCTCTCTGCCTGTGTAATTTCAGGAGCTATTATAACATATTTGGAAACTGTGCCATGCTTTTTCTACTGCCCTACACGTTTGTTTAATCCTATGGGACAGTTTCCAGTATTTTAAAATGACAGAAAAGTTATGGGCATTGGACTCTTACCCTGCCTGACTATAAAGACTTCTGTTTTTTCCCCACATGAATTTGACCTTCAGTTCTTTCTGCAAGAAATAGTTTCTTGCACCCACCACTTCTATGATACTTCTATAAAATGGCAGTGTTCTTGCTTTTATGTTTTGATTCCTTGGAAGTTTGAGGTGTGAGATCCTTGGTACCTTCAAACTTAATGCAGGAATCTGTTACTCGGATAACACAAGTTCTGGGCAGTCTTCAGATTACTCTTTTATATATTGCTTCCCAGAACAGCCACAGAAGTTTCATGTATTTAATTTTGCTGTCTTGTTACTCCTAGCTGACTTTGCCTTATGGAACTTTCCCAAATCTGTTGGTATTAAACAAGACTTTAATTATAATAGCAACTTGCCTTATTGTTGAAGAAATGACCAATATTCAGCCTGGATAGTAGTTGTGGGTCTCTTGTCATGTACTCTTGTTTAGATTTTTAAAGGCCTTTTGCACTCTATTGCCTAATCTTCCAGCTGTTAATTTACACCTATAAAATTAGGAAGTCCACAATTCCAATTGTGTTTGTGTCTTGGTACAGGTAATCTCTTGCAGTGCAGTGGTGGTATATCTGGTGCAGATATACTCTGATATTTCAACTTTGAAATAATCTCCTGTTCCTATCTGAATTGTTACCTGTTCTGCTAATTATTTTAGTGATGGAGTCCATAGTTCTGTTTACTTTAAGAAAAACTGAAACGTAATCAACGTAGAAAAAAAAATAATGCATTGAAAGCAGGTGGCTGAAATCTTTCCAGTATATAGATGGCAAGCTAAGACAGTTTGCAGTTGACTTTCTCCATGATATTTTTAATATCTTTAACAGTATGATGTTGCTTTTGGACTCTAAATTCCAGGTTGTTAGCAACTGCAATTTTTAACAGGAATTGTTCATTTCGATCTGGTAGAAAAGGAATGCAGCGAAAGAAAAAAATATCAAAGGAGATACTCTAGAAAGTAAGCACGTGGTATTTGCTTTATGCATTAGTCAGTAATTATCAGTAAATTTTTAATCGTGAAGAAAAAAAAAGCTTCACAGAGCTCTCTGAAGGCAGAAAGTGAGAGTGTCAAGAAAATAGCTGGTGAAAGCCAATTATGAATTTATAGAAAGCTCCTTGTAAAGACATAGGGTAACCGAAACTTTCAGTGGGTGTGAGTACTTACAGAAGCATTGGATTGGTTGACATTTGTTCATCTAAGAAAATTTCTCTTACAATTTTGGATTTTTCTTGACTAGGATTACAAGGTCTAATATTAAATTACTAGCTCATATCCAGGTTGTTGCATTGAAGAAGTCAAGACAAGATTGGTTTTAGCACATCAGACTAACCAATCTGGAGTCTGAAGAGGAGACTAAATTACAGCTCAGTAGGCTAAAATCAAGCTGAACTTTTTGATTAAGCAAGATGACGCTCGGTGATAAACTTTGAGCGAATGTGGCTGGACTAAGATACTTCTTCTGCAGCTAAGGAGGCTTCATATCAACTTTCTGATGCTTTCAGCCCCAGCTCTCAAAGCTCTTTACCATTAGATGATCTGATTGTTTGCTGTACATCTGGAGACGCCCAACAAGTTACTCCATCTGCTGGGGAATCTGTTACATCCTGGGCTGGTGCAGCTGCATTGCTTCCCCTGTTTAAAATGAAATGTCAGGTTTTGCGGGGAAGTACAGTGGTGTTTTAGTTAGAAGATGGTGCCAGGGTGCCTGGGTTAGAGAAGGTACTCCTGTGTGACTGCTCATTACACATTTGTTGGTCAGTTACAGACCAGTTGTGACCATCGCAGGACATCCACAGACTCTTGAGTATGCTGATTATCCACGGTTTATTGTGGTAAAACAATGTGACAGATTTCGCTAGGAGCAACATCCATTTGACTGATGGTATTCAGTGTTTCTGTCTCCTTAGAAATGCCTTGGGTTTATGCAGTATGGACATGGGCATAGATTTCTTAATGGGTTTTTTTTTTTCAAAATGGAATTTATTCAAGTTGTGAAAAGCTATGTGCATCACTAACTTAAACAATCTTTTCTTACAGGAGCAATTGTTATAGAGCGACCAAATGTAAAATGGAGTGATGTTGCTGGTCTTGAAGGTGCCAAAGAAGCACTTAAAGAAGCAGTGATCTTGCCCATTAAATTTCCACACCTGTTTACAGGTTAGAATTACAGCATTGATTTGCTATTGGCCAGTTGGGACCAGCACTGGGGGCTGAGAATAGTGATTCATCAATGTATCAGAGACTCAAGCTGAGCTCTTAACAGTGTGATCCATCTGACAAAAGTTTTACATGTAGATGTGGAAAACCTCTCAATAAATAAGAGGGTCTTCATCAGAAAAACAGGTTCAGTCTTTCTACAGTGTTTTGAAGTCTGCTGGTTTCTCTCTTGCAGGAAAAAGAACACCCTGGAGAGGGATTCTGCTGTTTGGACCACCAGGAACAGGAAAGTCTTATTTAGCAAAAGCTGTGGCGACAGAAGCGAACAACTCTACCTTCTTCTCAGTATCTTCCTCTGACCTTGTCTCAAAGTGGTTAGGTGAAAGTGAAAAGTAAGTTGGAATCTCCAGAGGTCCAGGAAAACATTGTCAAGAAGGAATTAATATAGAGTTAGTTAAGTGTTGTAAAGAAGGTGAATTTGAGGGGTCGTGCCTTTTTAAAAACAGACTTCAGGTGTTTCTGTGCTTCATGCTGCAGTGCCATGTGAAGATACAATGCGCCGTGTTTTGTGCTGCTACAGCTCGACCTCTTTTCAGTTTAAAAACAAGAGTTTTTAAAAGTAGATCAGAAAGGTTGGGGAAACATCATGGAGCTCATTCCCCTTCTGAGCTCAGCAGTTGTGATTGCACGCTACATCAGTCTGAAATGCTGGTGTACTCTGTGTCTTGGCATCTCCCCACTCATCTATCCCAGCAGATACTGTGTTAACACATGACATGCCTTTGTCCCTATGAAGGTGCTTTTTCTTTATCCTGATTTCAAACAACATCTGAAAGACATAAGAGACTTTCAGAAACAGGTCCATAGTTGCCTATGCTGGCTCTTAGTTTGTTACTGTGCGCTGTGTGAAGGCCAGGAAGCCTGAAGTGCCAGACTGCCTGCAATCTAGAAGTGGAGGGATTTGTGTGTCTAGGTTTCCAATGAAGATTTCCTGTATTAAGAAAAAGATCTGGGTTTGTTGTAAGGAAAGGATTTTTATATGATGATGATGAGAATACTTTTTCAAAACAGTGCTTTAATAGTTTGAACAACTGAGCGATACCATTTGAAGTTGATAGGATGAGAAAAGCCATTAGATAATGTGTTTGAGCTGTTTCATTGGGGTGTTTGGTTTGGTTTGATATGTTTTGTGGGGTTTTGTTGGGTTTTTTTTTTCTGTTTGTTTTGTTTTATTCCACTAAAGCTGGAAACCTTAAGATGCTTTTCTTCTGTTGCAAAAAGAATGGAAAAAGAACTGTAGTCCAACTTGGCATTTTTTCTGACTTCACTTGAGACTATTGCCTGAGATTTAGTGCTGGTAATGTGAAGAATTTCCCAGCCTGTTCCTATTTGTTTTCATTTTTAACTTAGTAAAATGTGTTAAGTTATGGCCAGGTTTTGGGGTTTGGGGTTTTCTTGCAAGCCAACTTTCTTGTCATATAAAACGTTTAGTAAAGTTGCATAAAGTAAATGTACATGTTGTTTCTTACAGAGTCTCTAGAGCTAATCTGATTAGGTTACAAATGTTAAACAAGAGAAAGCTATGTTCTTTTCAATCTGTCTAGAGTGGTGGCTTTGTGTAGTCCAGGCTGTCTTGTAAAAATGTAAAAAAAAAAAAAAAATTAAGGGCTTTTTCTTGGAAAACCATGCCTGGAATACCCTTAAGTGTTTCACCTCACTTTTATGCTGTGCTGTCTCACTCAGTATAATGCTGAGTCTTGGAGCTTGGAAGAATGGTGTATCTTTGAGTGTCTTTATGTTAATACTTTTTTTTTTTTTAGCTTTTTCTAAAGGAAGTGACTGTATCATAATATGTGTGTCCACTAATGTAATCATTAAGATAACTGATGCAGTTTCCTTTTTTAAGATTAGTGAAAAACTTGTTCCAACTTGCCAGAGAAAACAAACCTTCTATTATCTTCATTGATGAGATAGATTCTCTCTGCGGGTCAAGAAGTGAAAATGAAAGTGAGGCTGCTAGACGGATAAAAACAGAATTTCTAGTCCAGATGCAAGGTAAGTTTACTTCGTTTTCAGAATTGGTCAAAGGAATTACATGTTTTAAGCACAGCTTTCATGAGAACGCTAAAAAGATCTGTAATTCCACCCCTTTGAATTCTGACAGCATTTTAAAACAGTCTCTGTTTATCATCTAAACAGTGAAATGATTTCTGCCCTGATACAGGGGTTGGTGTTGACAATGAAGGGATCTTGGTCTTAGGAGCAACAAACATACCTTGGGTTTTGGATTCTGCTATCAGGAGACGGTATGATGGCATTTTTTTTTTTCATGGTATGAAATTCACAGCTGTTCTGAGGGTTCAGGCTGAGACTACTTAAGGTAGTAATCCAAGTTATGTTTGCAGACATGGCTAGTGTTACACAGCTTGTTTCCCTGAGATGGACTGAGCCAAACTAATACCTCTTTAAAGAGGTAGGTTGTTTGCTCATATATTGGCCCTGTAGTTTGAGTTGCTGATTACATGATTGTGCATGAGCAAGCAGAAAACTATTCTGATTCCTCACTGGTTGCTTTTCTGGTGGGCTTGGGAGACAAGTTACAAAATAAGCAAGACAAGTGCTTATTTTATAAATAGGCACTTCAGAAGGGCAAGAGGGGTAGAGCTTTCCATTTCAGTTGTTAACAAACCGAGTAGCTCAACTTCTTTCATGAAAGTGTAGTCTTATGCTACACAGGTGGGGGTTTTTTCAGTGTGTGTTTTAACCGCTGTTTTGTAAATAAAGGGCTTCCATACCTGTACCTGATTAGATGGATCTTTTTTTGAGCAGCAGAGGACAAATACAACTATGTGACAAGTATGATTATGTTGTGATGAGGACACAGCTTAGGTAATGGTCATTTTTGTTGACTAAAGAAACACTGATCTTTTTGTGATGGTCACTGACTTTTATTTATATACTTAATTCAGACCTGCCATACTTTGAGTGAGGGTTGGATCAAGTGACCTCCAGAGGTTACTTCCAACCTGTATGACTGTTGTTTTGTAGGAGAGAGATTCAGAGGTGAACGTGTTGCTTAAAATTGTGAGTCTTGAAATTCCAGCTCTGGGGCCCACAGTGCAAGGCAGACATGGACCTGATGGAGTTAGTCCAGGAGGGGGCCATGAAAGTGATCAGGGGGCTGGAACACCTCTCATGTGAAGAAAGGCTGAGAGTGTTTGGGTTCTTCAGCCTGGAGAAGAGAAGGCTCAGGGAAGACCTTATTGTAGCCTTTCAGAAATAAATGAACTGGGCTTATATATATAAGACAGATGTTTGGGGTTTTGTTTTGGGTTGTTTGGTTTGGTTTTTGCTTTTGTTTGTTGGGTTTTTTTTACCGAGGCCTGTAGTAACAGGACAAGGGGCAGCAGTTTTAAACTGAATGAAGTTTAGATTGGACATATGGAAAAAATTACTGTAAGGGAAGTGAGACACCATAAGAGGTTACCCAGAGAAGTTGCAGATGTCACATCATTGGAAGTGTTCAAGGACAGGTTCGGTGGAGCTTTGAGCAACCTGATCTAGTGCAAGACTGTTATCTGCAGTGTGAAAGAGTAGCTCTCTAATTCTTGCCCGTAAGATTTAAAGGCCTTTAACTTGTTCAACAGTGGCAGTGATCATACCAATTTTTCATGAATTTTGGCCCACATCGTCATCTGCTGTGAGAGCAGATGTTGTTTCAAATGCACTGCAGTTATCAACATTTTCTACTGGCAACTGTATTGAGAATATGACTTCAAATTTGCTTCCACCCATGAGGTCTTCATTAACTGGAGACTAGAAAGTGGTTGTGTCAGCTTATTATAGGGGAGCTCTTTCTTTGAGTGTGGAAACTGTTCAAATATAATTCAACACCTGAAGACTTTTTCCCCTCATTTTTTTTCTTTTAAAACACAAAATCTGCTTGAGTTAATCTGTAAAAACTGCCATCAAAAGGAAATAGTTCTTCTATTCTGGATGTTAGCTTATGGTAGAGACAGTATTACTTATGAGAACAGCTTTTTGAATGTTTGCCTTAGATTTATGGTGGGTTTTTTTAAGGTTTATATAATAAAACAGCTTCTTTCTAATGTTTGGGAACAAACTCTATACTTGCTTGCATAAGCTGCTTTCCACTGTGCACCTGCATGAGCTGGGGCATCTGTGGAACTCTTTTTTCTTTTTTTCCATCAGGTTTGAGAAGCGTATTTATATTCCTTTACCTGAAGACCATGCCAGGGCTGCAATGTTCAAACTTCATCTGGGGTCAACTCCAAATCTCCTAACAGAAACAGATTATCGAGAGCTTGGGAAGAGAACTGATGGCTATTCTGGTGCAGATATAAGCATCATTGTACGTGATGCACTGATGCAGCCTGTTAGAAAAGTGCAATCAGCTACTCACTTTAAAAAAGTACGTAGGAATCAAAAATCTTCCACGTTATTTCATCTCAGAGAACTATTTTGATTTGAAAGTTCCTTGCAAGTAAACTGAATGTGGTTTTGGGTAATACTGCATGCTTATGAACGTCTTTTTTTATTGACTGGGGGGAACCTGTGTATTCCTCCTCTTTATTTTTATTCTTCCCTCATCCTCCCCCTGCCATAATTCTGATGGTACTGGTTTCTGGGTATTCATGCTGTGTAATTCAGGCTCTGACTCTTCGTGTCTCAAAGTAGTGTTAAAAGTGTTCAGTTTGAAGTTTGACTTAAATGGGAAGGTCACAGAGTTGCTCTTTTTCTGGATCAAGTTACATGGTTCTTCACATTTTTTGAGCAATTTTAAGTAAATATATCCCTCATCCACCTGGGAACAGATGGGTTATTATGGACATTTTGCTTACTCAGCATTTTTTTTCAAACTGAAAGCTTAAGGTTCTTGTAAAGTTCTGGTAAAAACAGTGAACCAGTTATTTTTATTGTTTGGGCAACATGTAGCATCCTGTGGATGCTGCTGTAATGTGAAAACTAGTTTACACTTACTTAGGTGTACTTTAAAGACACTAATGAAACTATATTGTTTGGTTTACCTTGAAGTTACCTCTACGAACTACATACTGGCTTAAGAAACATATCTTCATGTTTGAATCTTGCAACTATCTGACAAAGAACCAACTAGAGTTTTGTATCACCATTCTAAATCCATTATATCTGGGAATCACAGAAGTATCACAGAATCATTTAGATTGGAAAAGACCCTCGGGATCATCGTGTCCAGCCATTAACCCTACTCTACAAGTTCACCCCTAGACCACCTCCCCCAGCACCACATCTAAAGGATGCTTAAACACATCCACGGATGGCAACTCAACCACCTAAATGCTTACTCTCCCCCAGGGAATTTGCACGTGTGGGTCTAGTTCAATCCAATTAACTGTTCTCTATACACTATAAAGGTCTTCACTGGAAAAAAAAAAGTTACCAATGGTTATAAACAGAGTTTCAAATACATACAGCATGTGTATTGGTTAAATAATTCTGTTTTCAGTGCAGGATTTTTTCTAGAGTAGGCCCCGACTAAAAGTGGTTTTTGTTTACATTTGTACTGCAAACTTTGATTTTACAGAAATGCACGTATCTTGGGTGAAGGTATTCTGCAGAGGCTTTTGCTGCTGCAAGTGGAAGCTTTCCTTTGTTGCTCCTTGTAAGAGCAGATGTGGGGTTGGGTAAAGTAGGAGAAATTTTAGATCCTAAAAAAACCAAAACACCCCAAGTTTTAAAGGGTTTTTGGGGAGCTTTTCCAAGTTTAAAAACAAAATTAGTATTTTGAAACACTTACCAAGTAAGTTTCTTCTGGGGGCAACTCAGCAATAACACTGAGACTGTATTTGTTTAAAAAAAAAGCAGCTGTTTTAAAATTCCAGGGATTTTCTAGATGCTTCCCTTCTTTAAGCACCAATGCCTGAACTATTTATCCATTGTTGACTTCTCAGTGACAGTGACATTTCTGGCTAAAGGGCTGTTACCATTTAGCCTTTCCTTCAAATCTGGAAGAATCTGAGGCATGTCTCAGATAGCATTGTAGCAATGAAATAACCTCAATTGTCACAGTTTGCAGAGCAAACCAAAAGGAATTCTTACCTCTTAGCTCCTGTTGCCCTCAAAGGAAGGGGAAAAAAACCACAACTGCGGGTACTTTGACACAAACCAAGTTGATTCCACTGGCATTGTTAGTATTTCGATTGGATTTTGATAAGCAAAATCTTAGCTTTATTAACTTTTTTAATCCTAACAGCCAAATTGCCCCAGTTCATCAGTGTTTTTCTCAGTTATTACTACTTCACTGCAAATCGTTCCTTGATTTGTGTGATTTGTCAGTGCATTTTGAATGTTACAATCTGTGCTCCAACATTGTGCTTTAAATGAAGTTTGGAATAGCAAATCCACTTCTCTGCTGTTAAAAATAGCCAGTTAGTGTGTTGTCTTTCCATTTTTGCATATGTTTTGGGTTCCTTTTGGATGTGTGATGCTTCAGGTAATGATAAAGGAAAATAAAACTGTGTTCCCAGATAATAACGTGTTGCTGCAAGGAAACAGACACATAATGTGGCTTTTTTATTTCCACATATGGAAAAAAAGGATGTTTTCTGTTCTCCCACTAGATGGCCCTGTTTTCAATCGAATGCTGCTCACGTGTTGTCAGAAAAGGTGCTCAGAACTTCGTAGTGCAGTATGTCAAACACTCTAAACTATGTCTGGCTTCCTAACTTGACAGGCACTCAAAAATAATTATTGAGAAGTTTTTAGAAAGCTGTTAACCGGTCATGAATGAACTCCCAAAGTGACCAAGGATTAGGAAGTGTGGTCTTGTCCAACTAGATTCCTTGGCACATTCGTTTTCCACAAAAATCCCCAACCTTTGAAGAAAGCAGCTACTGGAATTTGACCTGATATGTGTGTAAGTACGTGGCAACAGCTGCATATTTTCAAAGTGAACGATGCCACTACGTTTATACAATTTCTTTAACAGGACAGATCTTACCAATAGGTGGGGCATCTGCATAAAATCAAGGAATGTTTTTGCTCTAAAAACACTCTTCAACTTCTGGTTTTTATCTTTAAAATTGTAACTCACATAAACTGAGGTTTTTTGGGTTTGTTTTTTTTTAGGTAAAAGGACCATCAGTGTCCAATCCAAATACCATGGTAGATTTGTTCACCCCTTGCTCTCCAGGAGATCCTAAAGCCATAGAAATGACATGGATGGAGGTTCCAGATGATAAATTACTGGAACCACAAGTTTCTATGGTAGGTGTTTATTTTGGTTTGTTGTTTTGGGGTTTTTTTTGTAGCATTGTTTGGGGTGGGGGGGGGTTGTAGCGTTCCTTTCTTGCTTTGCAGAACTCTGAAAAGACTTTCAGGTAAAGACTTTTTTTTCAAGTGATTTTGCAAGGCAGTTGGATGACTTGCATGACCAGCATTTCTGAAAACAAAAGAGATAACGTTGAATTCCCAACGTGCAGTACTACAGTATAGCATGTTTGTGAAAAAGCCATCTCTGTCACCAGTAAGTATTTCTTTCTTATTGTTCTTGTCTGCTGGCTTGCAGATGCTGTCCTTTCATCCATAGAGAGCATCTTCCACACTGTTCTTTCACTTGCCTGTTACTCATTTAAATCCTTCAGCATCCCTGCCACACTGCTTCCTTCCCATCACTGTGGCATTGATACTGGGAAATGGAAAATTATATTCAATGTACATTTGGGACTGATGTGCTGTAGGGAAATATTACCCATGAAATAAATACAAGCATAAACAATAAAATGTGGAAATATCATGAATGTAATGGTAGATTTGGTTACATTTCATCACAGATGATACAGCTCTTTCAGCTGTTTTTCTCTGTGCATGTTAAAATACCTGCTTTGGTCTAGGAAATAAAATATGTAATTTTAAGACAAATTGAAATGTTAGTTCACTACTTTAAAAAAAAATTGCTAGACACTCATTCTCTCTTTTTCCCCAAGAGCAACAAAAGACTGAATTTTAAGTAAAATGTTTGAGGAAAGGACTTAAGAAATGACAGCAGCATAGATTTGTTATCATGTGCAAACAGTCCTGTAAATGAATGAAAGAAATTGTTGTAATTCATGGGTATCACAAATCTCTAAAACAGCAGACACTGCTTTGTAATATAACTGTTAATATGTTTCAGAAAAGAATTTTCTGTACATATCTGTGTACAGAGAAAGCACAAAAGGATGTATGCAGGTGCAGGCCTGCCATAAAACTTCTGCCTGTATGGTCTAAGAGGATTTTCTTTAAATCAGTCTTTCCTGGATTAAACAACAATTCCTTGTGTACTTCTAATGGTCCCTGGGCTCAGACACTGCAGTTGCACAGGTGCTTGTTTTAGTGTCCAAAATCAGTTCTTGTCCTTACACAGATCAGGCTTTAATTCTAAGCAGGGTATCTCTACTCTCAGCCAAATCTCAAGTCTAGAAAATCATATCAACTTTTGGTATTTGCCCATAATTTCATAGTAAGATGAGGTGTTAGGCATCTAACTTTTCCGTTGTCTTTGGCTAAGACTTGATTAGTTTTCTTGGGCAAGAAAATTTTCTTATTCATAGGGTGTTTTAACTGTTGCTTTCAACTTCATAGACGTGCAGTTTTTCTGAACTCCATTTTCTAATATCTAAATAGTTATCTAGGAAATTGACTGAGTTGAAGAGACAAATTACTGGTCATGAGCAGTAAAACTCTGCTAGAGCTAAGTCACAAACTACTGTTCTGTATTTTGGACAACGAAGAATACATGGGAACATGTGATTATTTTCCACTTTAAACTGCTGTAGTTAAAGATGGGTTGAAAACTGTAACTGACAAAAAAAGGAAGTTCAGATCTTAGCAGTAAAGAGCCATTAATACAATGTGAATGGATGAGTGGTTTAAATCTAAACTCAAGGCTGTGGTTTCATTATTAGAAAACTCACTGCCAGTTGGCTGTCTTCGCAGCGTTAAAACGCTGCCTCTGTGTTTCTGTACAGTGTTTAGGCTTCCTTAAGAGTTTTGTGTAAATAAGAGCTCCTAAGTTTTAATGAACTTTTTAATTCCTGTTTGGCATGGGAACAGATTGTTATACTTGTTTCTGAAAACACTTTTCTTTTTTCCTGACAGGCTGATATGCTCAGATCGCTAGCTAACACAAAACCAACAGTTAATGAACAAGACCTGGAGAAGCTAAGGAAGTTTACGGAAGACTTTGGTCAGGAAGGCTAGAGCAAATATATATGAGGAACATTAGAACTTTTTTTTGCTTTAAGTATTCTTGTGTATTGATGGCACTTCAATTAAGTGTCAGTAAAATCACACCTTTCTCGCTTTGCAGAAGGAGTAGAAGATATCTTTGCAAAGACTCTTCAGCTTTTTGTATTGCATTGTTTTCCTCAGATGTCTATTAAATGTCTTGTACTGAAAAAATAATCTGAAAATACAGTTATAGGGTGAAACAGCAAAGAGATAATGGTAATGCCTATTGAATACTAGAAAAACTTTAATGATTACTTCAATTTTAGGTATAATATTAGACCTGAGTACAAGTGATTTTTAAACTAAAAAACCCCCTCTTTTGAGGGATGGAAGAGAATGTATTTGTCAGGTGTTTTCAGTATCAGTTGATACATATTAATTGCTCTCATTTCATTTAGAAAAATGCAACAAAATTTGCTAATGAAACATACTGCAAGTGTGGGTTTGCTATTAAGTAAGAAAAACCAGTGAGGATAAGACTACATGGGCCAGTACTTTGTTTAAATACTGATGGAAATTGTATTTGGCTTTTTCTGCTATGCTGTGTTAAAATTTTATCTGAAATGGCAAGCTTTTGTTTTTAGCTCTTTCCTAGCTGATACATGCTGTCACTATGCAATGTCTCAGAAGTTGGTTAAATGCGTGTATCTCAGAAGGTGTTTTTTCTGGCTTACTTCTAAATCTGGATTTACTTCTTGCAGAGATTAACTGAAGTTAGGAAAACAAGCATTAGTAATATCCTGTAAGATTCAGTATGTCGAGGCTGGCAAGGTAGCCTTTAGAGAATGACTGGGAGGTACTTTGGGAAACAGCATCCTTTCACGTGAGAGGAGAGTCTAACAGATGTTTCAGCTGTTGTCTTTCCAGTGATCGGTTCACTTAGAACCCCACTGATAACTACTGCATATAGGTTACATCAATTTAGTGCTCCAACTTGGAGAGAAGGCTGGCACTTTAGTATAGAAGGTGCACTTCCATTGATCTTTTTCTGAAGAACTACGGATTGACATGTGCGTGAACGTAACTTAAAACACTACAGTGTCAGCATCGAGTTTGTGCCTTGTAAGTTTGCACTGGCTGTAGATACGAAACATCAGTAGATACCTAGAATACTGTGTTCCATTGTTGTACAACTCTGTACTGCATAGGCTTTGTTTAACTTGCATTAAAAGAAATTTGCACATTTTGCATGTGTATGTTATATGTACATATGCATATATATGATCATCTTTTGATGGGGTTTGTTTCCTTTATGTACGTATTTTGTGTACTTTATAAATCATAGGATGGGTGAAATTTGCTGTACTTGAAGTAAAATGTTAGAGTACAACACCAGCTATGTTCTTCGAGTATTTCTTCTGTTGGCATATTTAGTGCTTGATATTTCTTTTAGACTTTGGTTTCTATGTTTAATAGCTAAACAAAATCTTTAGTTAAATTCTTTGATCTGCAAGGTGTTTGAGCTTTTGTTTATTAACATGATGCAACATTCTTTCCAAAATTGTTCAGTTACACACAGCTTTACCTCTGTCTTATATTGAAACATGTAAATGTGAATCAGTGGACTTCAAATCTTTGTGGACCTTTTGGGGGGAACAGAAACAGAAATTCCAACGTAGGTGCAGGCAATTATGGTTAGTAAATCTTTGTTTACTCATACTTGCCTCTTGTGAACGCTTTAGAAGTGAGCCACATAGTGGTAGGGCTCTCACTCAAAGGTTTGAAGCTACTCTTCCAAGGACCTGTCTCTTCACCTTTGTTAAAATGAGTCCTTACTGCAATCTTAAAATTCTCAGGAACTTTCTTCTTGTGGTAGGATGATTTGTCCTATGGGTTTCCAGAAGATTAATTCTAATCTCTTATCTTTAATGTAGAGGAAAAGTATACTGTATGTTTTAACTTTACATCTTGCTGTTTGCTTAGCTGTGGGATGACATTTGTAATGGAAGCATTAATGTTTGATGTTTAAAGTTGTTTCTAGAATATTCTAAATAAACATTGCTGCTTAGAATTGCAGCTACAAGGACTACGTTTTAGTTTGCTGTCTTTGGGAATGGGAATATATTTAATATATATCCCAGAGCTTCCTAGGTAAATTATCCTAGAATAGATAATAGCCAAACAGGGGGGGAGGGAAGGAGATGAAAAATAACTTCTTAGTTTTCAGTGTTAATTGAAAATACCCTAAAGAATTTATGAAAAGTTATATTTGCTTTACACAGTCAAAACCGCTGTAAATACTGAATAAATTAATTGTACATTTCCTAAGGTCTGATGTATGACTCATCTTTGGCTAGTTAGCTTACAAATTTCCCTAACTTCTGTGGTTACTGCTTACTCGTGACTGTAATATGAAAACAATGTCATTTTCCCTCCTGTGAGTAAAATAATTTTGCAGTTAAATCACTTGTATATGTGTTTGTTGTTTTCTTCACAGATGACTTCTTCACACTGACAGTAAACTTTGGATTTCCTGTCACCTGTGGTATACAGCTCAATGCATATACTCACAGGGCTTGAAAAGCTCAGTAAGTTAACTTCTTGTATTTCTCCCTGTGTTGCCTGACTGACCTCAAATTTCAAAGTCTTGTTTCTTCCTTGATTTACCTGTTCTCTTTTTGTCATCTCTAGCACAATGCAAACCTACAAATCTTTTTTTGTTTGGTTGGTCATGTTTTTCAAATTATCTGCTAGTCTTCAAATATGCTTTTGTTTTAATTAGTGGAGGAGAACACATGCAGTTCAGGAAGATACTCTTGAATGAACTTTTGTTTATGCTCCTGTCTGTCAGGGGTGTCAAATCATAGCTTGCTAAGCAAAGAAGCTGCTTGCTGCTGAATGTTCTCTGGTCAGGCATTTTCATCTACTCCTTCTGTCTATTTAGTCGTCTTCCTAATAAAAATATATTGTTTGGGTTTTTTATGCTATTTCTGAGGATTATCTTGACAGGAAGCTTTCTGATAGCACTGAATTGGTTGAAATACACAGGAACAGCTTTATTTTTCTATTTACTCTTTCCTTCTTCCAGAATGACAAGTTTGTTTGATTGTCTTCCATATATGTTTTTGGTCTTAAGCAGATTCATCCTAGTAATCGTGGTTGACTTGAAGCCATTCCTGTAACTTATGTAAACCAGTGCAAGAACTTGATGGACTGCTTGTTTTCTACTGGGCTGCTTTTTCAACAGATACTTAATTCTGATCAAAACGTTGTTCCTTTTATTCTTGAGCAGGTAGTTTTTGTTGTAGCTATTGTGACATAGCTACAGTGCTCTCTCCTTTGATTCTTCTTTAGCTTTTTATTAAAACAGTGACTTTAGTGCACAAATCATCTGTCTTAAATAGCTGTGTAAAGACACTTCATTGTTCATTCATGCTCTGCCCTGGCGTTTGTGTACGGACAGCCCAGATATTAGATAAGTTTATCCTATTATTTGTCTTCTGGTTCTTGTGACCTAATTACAAGTATTTCTCTCCCTGCCTACCTCTATAGACACATACATGCCCTTCTGATGGTAGTTTATTGACTAGGTGTCTGTTTTGTGCCATTTTCTGTTTACTCACCCTTACATCTTTTATCCTGCCTAAGAGGCTCCGACTTGATGAATGAATGGGCAAGGATACTTCTTCCTTTCATCCCATCAACAGTGTTTGGGTATGCCAGAGTCCATCTCTCTGTAGCATCTGTGCACAGTACCTGGCACATTGACAGTCTGCTAGTCTTTTGCAGAAATACTTGACATTTCAGGGCTCATTTATTTGGACTTTTCAACCGTGAGTCATGAAAATAAAACATGATATCCTAGCAGCATCATAGCAGGAGCTAAGTTCTCTTCTAAAAAGGCTTTGGTTGTGTTTTGAGACATCTCCAGGAAATAAGTCACCAACATCTGAGTGCAGGCCTGATGTTGATAAATCCAGGGTTTTCTTTCCTGCTTGGTGACTTATTACCAGGCACTGTGCCATGAATTGGCAAGACTTGCTTTTGTTTGCCCTCCTTCCTCCTCTGCTGCCTCAGCTAATTTAAATCTCAGCTATTCAAGGCAGCGACTTTGCTTTCAAACACATTCAGTGTCACATGCATTCTGTGAACTATAAACAATAATTTCCTCTGACTCATTCTTGTGGGTTGATGACTGTCCACAGATAATCTGTTACAAAAATCTCAGCTGGTATCTAGTTACCTTCTGCTCTTGCTCTGTCAATATCTCAGCAAGAATAAGTCAGCTAGATGAGGGACTGTGAAAACTGCTATAAATATCACCACCTCATACAGGAAATACAATGGCAAATGAGGACTGTTACTTACTGCTGGTGACTTGGGCTCTGGAAGAGCCAATTGAATGTTTTTGCCCAAAGAAAGCAAGGGGGGGAAATGAAAATTCCTTTCTCCTCCCCTCCCTTCTTGAAGGCCTCTTTTTTTTTTTTTTTTAATAAGATTTTAGAAAATCTAGAGAAGTAGCTGACTACTGTTTTCAAGTGTGCCATTTAAAATGCTTGTTGACATGTTCATGCTCTTGCCTGGCTAAGCCTGAGTTTACTTGGAATTTTAATGATGTTTTAATGACTAATAAATTGCTCTGTACATAACCAAACAGTGAAGAAATCACTGAGCATTTTAGAGGGCCACAGTGGTAATGTTCTTCCTGGGCAGTCTGAGGCTCTACACACAGTAAATGCATCTCCAGAGATGCATGTGGGGTGATACATTGGTTTGTGCCTCAGATCTCCTGTAGCACACACCGGGTGGAAACTGGTGAATAGGGGTGGCAATGCATATACCCTGGGCTCCTATGGGGTTTTGTCCTGTTTCTGTCCTACTTGTCAGCTGTGCAAAATGATTTCCACAAGCTTTGTGGCTATCAGGCTTATTTTCTTGGGCCACCTTTTGTGTAAAGCGTGCTCATGTTTTACACAAAAGGGTACAAAAGTACAGTGGATACTGGAAATGCACAATGCTCATTATAAGAAGAAAAATGTTTTGATTAGAACTTTCTTTTGATTTGAAATGTTATTTGGCAATCTAGGCCTATAATATTCTCTTTTGCTGTTCTCTCTAATTTTGGTTTCTTTTTTTGTCTGGCTTACTCTCTGTCCTTCAACCATTTTTTTTTCCCCTCAAAGGTAAGATAAGACACTGATTCCTTTTTAAATCCGATTTCAAAGCTCTTTATGTTCCTGTAATTCTCCAGTGTTTATACCAAAGCAAGCTTGTATGCAGCAAAGCAAAAATCTGTCAAAGTCTCCAATTTCCCTCCTTCCCTTCAAAGTGACAGGGCCCACCTGCACACGCTATCCTTTCCCTGGCTGCCAGCAGGATGGCAATGGACTGCCCTGGTAGAAGAGGGAGACAGACTTGGAGGACTGCAAGTGATTCTGATGCATTTGATAGCAAAGCAAGGGGGAGAAATGGTTGAATTGCTTCTTTTCAGCAAGCTATACTTGTTTCTTGAGTTAGAGGAGAACTGAGCTATATACAAGAGATCTTCTAAATTTCCATTGCATTACAGCAGCTTCAATGCAGTGCACGCCAAAGATCATCTTTCAGGGACTGATAACAAGGGTGGATGTTGTGTAATGGCATCCAAGAAATAAACACCAGCCTCTTGCCAGTGCTGTGTATATCCAGTGTGTAACCTGCAACTGGAAACAGACAATTCACATTAGGAGATTGAGCAAACGAAAGTTCTCTGAATTGCTTTCAAAGAGAAGCTGGCACAGACCTGGAGTAGGTAATTTAAGTTCTTCCAGTATTTAAGAGTGCAGCTACAAAGCAAAGAGCAACGGGAGAGTAAGAAGCTCTCCCACACAGTGACGTGGGGCAGGGCACACAGCTCTAGAAAGGTGAAATGTCGAAAGGC
Organism: Actenoides lindsayi; assembly: GCA_025331215.1. NCBI lineage: Eukaryota > Metazoa > Chordata > Aves > Coraciiformes > Alcedinidae > Actenoides > Actenoides lindsayi. The sequence goes on along the minus strand of WTSP01016797.1, from coordinate 3,680 downwards.
AGGAACACCTGGAGAGCAGCATTGTAGCTTCCCAAGCACAGAAAGAGCACCGAGAAAAGGTAATTTTTTGAGAAACCAGCAGCTTATCGAGACCACACATCATTAACTTGACCTCTTGTAATAAGATTGAGTCATGTGAACGTGCGTGTAATAGACGTGGCTTGACTGAATGACTTGGGATGGTATCACTGGTAGCTTAATACTGAAACAGAGCAAACTTGCATAAATTCAGGACCTGTCACTCTTTCAAGATTGCCTGGAGGTTATGTGCTTCTGTAAGTACAACGTAAAGGACAAAATTATGCCTATTTTAGAAAAACAATGGCAGCAGCTTGGGTGGGAGCAACTTCACTTCTGCTGAGCAGAAATCAGGTAAAGCTAAAGAAAATGGCCAGAAGTTGATAAAAATATAATTGCAAAAATGTTCCCTTTGTGGATTAAAAGTGAAAACATTCATGAAAATACATATCCAGGGAGGTAATAATGACAGTAGTGGGTGAAAAACTGCCACGGAGAAAAGGCAAAACCTGACACAAACACTGCTAAGTAATCTGAGAGCTTCAGGGGTAAGTCCTGAAGGACTTAATTGAAAACAGCCAGGAAAGGCTTCCTCCCTCACCTGTCCACCTGCAGTTACTGTCTGAAAACTTAAGAACATATAGTAACCAAGGACTTAATTTCTAGACAGATTAAATTCTGCATTAAAGCTCTGTCACAGCACCAGCCCATGACTTTAGAGATGATAACTGCAAGCCACAGCAGCTGTAGATTTCCTAGACAAGGAGGAAGCAAGGGCAGATGAAGCCATGGTAATCACAGAATGCCTTGGCTTGGAAGGGACCTCTAAAGGTCATCTAGTCTAACGCCCCTGCAGCCTAACCTCGAATGTCTCCAGAGATAACGCCTCCACCACCTCCTTGGGCAACCTGTTCCAGTGTTCCACCATCCTCATATGTAAACTTACTAACATCAAATCTAAAGCTTCTCCAGTTCAAACTTCTTTAAACTTCTCCAGTTTAAAACCATTGCCCCTTGTCCTATCACTACGTGCCCTTGTAAACAGTCCCTCCCCAGCTTTCCTAGAGGCCCCCTCAGGTACCAGAAGGCTGCTATAAGGTCTCCCTGCAGCCTTTTCTTCTCAAGGCTCAACAATCCCAACTCCCTCAGCCTGTTGTTGGAGGAGAGGTGCTCCAACCCTCCAGTCATTTTTGTGACCCTCCTCTGAACCCTCTCAATCAAGTCCATGTCCTTCCTGTGTTGGAGGCTCCAGAGCTGGACACAGCATTCCAGGTGAGGTCTCAGCAGAGTAGAGTGGTAGAATCACCTCTGTCAGTCTCCTGGCCATGCTTCTTTTGATGCAGCCCAGGATGCAATTGGCCTTCTGGGCTGCAAGTGCACACTGTTGGCTCATGTCCAGCTTCTTGTCCACCAGAGCTTCTAAGTCCTTCTACACAGGGCTGCTCTCCATCACCTCATCCCCCAGCCTGTATTGATAATGAGGATTGTTCTGACCCAGCTGCAGGACCCTGCACTTGGTCTTGTTGAACGCCATGAGGTTCACCTGGGCCCACTTCTCCAGCTTGTCCAGGTCCCTCTGGATGACACCTCCTCTCTCCGGTATATCGACCACGCCATTCAGTTTGGCGTTGACTACAAACTTGCTGATGGTGCACTTAATCCTACTGTCTATGTCATCGATGAAGATATTAAATAGCACCGGTCCCACTACAGACCCTTGAGGGACACCACTTGTCACCCACCTCCATCTGGACATTGAGCCATTCACCATTACCCTTTGGATGTGACTATCCAGCCAATTCCTTAACCACTGAACAGTCCAACCATCAAATCTGTATTAGATGGGACCATGTCAAAGGCCTTGCAGAAGTCCAGCTAGATGCTGTCCATTGCTCTTCCCTTATCCACTGATGTAGTCACTCCATCAAAGAAGGCCACTAGGTTGGTCAGGCAGGGCTTGCCCTTAGTGAAGTCATGCTGTCTGTTTCTGATCACCTCCCTGTCCTCCATGTGCCCTATCAGATCTTCCCAGGCACAGACCTTTTTAAAAATGGGTGTAATGTGTCCCTTCTTCCCATCACCAGGGACCTCACATGACTGCCAGGACTTTTCAAATATCACGGAGAGTGACTTGGCCACTACATCAGCCAATTCCCTCAGGACTCTGGGATGCATCTCCTCTGGTCCCATAGACATGCGTATGTTCAGGTTCCACAGGTGGCCACAAACTTGATCTTCACTTACAGTGGGAAGATCCTTGTCCCCCTGGTCCCCACCTTGTAGTCCTTCAACTTGGGAGGTGTGAGGAGAGAGGTTGCCAGTGAAGACCAAGCAAAAAAGCTGTTGAGAACTTGAGCATTCTCCTCATCTGTTCTTACCAGCTTGCCATTCTTGCTCATCAGAGGGGTATGTTTTTTCTAACCTTCCTTTTCTTGTTGACATATCTATAGAAGCCCTTCTTGTTATTCTCCTTGAAGAGCTTGAAGTTTGCTTTCCTAAAATTCAGGGTCCTGACTCTGTTCCTTGTCTGACTCGTATCCCTTAGGGCTGTGAAGGACTCCACCAGTGCATGATCACTGCAGCCCAGGCTGCCTCCAGCCTTGACAGCCCTGATGAGCTTGCCTGCATTGGCGACCAACAGATCCAGTATTGCATCCCCTCAGGTAGGGCTATTTCTTGTCCTAAGAAGTTATCCTCAAGGCATGCCAGGAGTCTCCTGGATTGCCTACAGCTTGCCGTGCTGCTTTTCCAGCAGATGTCAGGGTGGTTGAAGTCTCCCAGCAGGATGAGAGCCTGTGAGCGTGATGCCTCCTGGAGCAAGGATACTTTGCCAGTAGGCTCCCCTTGATTGGGTGGCCTGTAGTAGACACTGACCGCAAGGTTCCCCTTGTTGCCTCAGTCTCTAATTCTTACCCATAAGCTTTTGAGTTGCTCATGGCTATTCTTTAGGGACATCTTTTCACACACCATCTATCTGTTAACATAGAGGGCCACACCTGCACCCCTCTTTCCTCTCCTGTCCCTTCTGAACAGCTTGTAGCCATCGATAGCCACACTCCAGTCGTAGGATTCATCCCACCAAGTTTCAGTAATGGCCACTGTGTTGTGGCCTTCCAGCAGCACAGTAGCTTCCAACTCCTCCGTGAGACTCTGGCTGTGCAGCTGGTCCCCAGCATGACTCAGGGCAACACGCTGAAGGCCCTTACTAGCTCCCCATCCCACTGACCCTGGTGTGTCACCCACAGCTTGTCACAGACAAGCCTGCTATTATTACCTCTCTCCCCCTTCACATCCAGTTTAAAGCCATGTCAATCAGCCCCACAGTCTCTTCAAGACCCTCTTCCCCCCGTGAGAAAGGTGTCTCCCATTTGATGCCAGCAGGCCTGGTGCTGTACAGGCCATCCCATTGTCAAAAAGCCCAACACTGTTGTGGTGACACCAGTCACGGAGCCGTGTATTAATAGACTGTGTCCCTCTGCTCCTTCCAGCGTCGCTGCCTGCGACTGGGAGATAACCTGTGCCCCAGGTGCTCTCAGCACCTGTCCCAGGGCCCTTAAGTCTCTTTCGATAGCTCTTGGACTACTCGTCACAGCTTCCTCTCCACCTACACGGATGATCAGGTAATCATCTGAGGACCGTACCAAGCTAGGAAGTTTCCTAGT
>WTSP01016796.1:84832-103012 GCA_025331215.1 Actenoides lindsayi | reverse complement strand
TGAGAAAGGTAGGATTCTCACAGAATATTGTGAGAACCAGAGAAAATCCCTCTGCTAGCAGCTTTTTAGCATCCACACAACTTTGTATTGCCCCAGCGCTGGCAGTGGGTGAAGTGACCTCCTCAGTCTGTGCAGCACTGTGCATTCTCAAACCTGTGCAACATTGGTCATATCTGCCTTGCAGCTTCTTCAGCAGAGTCCTTCCCAGTGCTTGTGCCAGCTGATGATCAGGAACTGGGAAGGGGGCATGCTGGGGACATGACACTGCTCGTACTGCTGCTGTGGGGTCCAAGATGGCCACTGGCACCAGCCACTGCTGCAAGGAGGAGGCTTTGCTACCAGTGGTGGCCACCTTCAACACCTGGGCTTCCACAGCACAGAGATGGGCAAGTCAGCACTGTTTTGCTGATCCTGCCTTGCTGTTTCACTGCTAGGCTTGGAGCTGGTCCTGCTTTCATTTGGCAGCAAGGTAGACCTTATCCTTAAATCCTTATTTGAGGGAATACACTTCCATGACACAAATAGTCCTAAGACATCAACGGGCAGCAAGAATAAGGCCTGGAGGGATAGGATTTTTATTCTGAGCAAATTGTGGGACAATTGCATAAACTTGCTGTTTCTCCATGTGGAAGAAGAGGTCATAAGCGGGCATTTCAGTCAACATGTGTCTGTAAGGTCCTATGTGGACTTTACAAAAGGAAAAGGGAAAGTGACAGTCTTGTTGCCATATGTTAAGAAGAGAGAAAAGAGCACTGACCAGGCTTTTAGAAAATAAGAGGATTGGATTTTGAATCACTCATGTACACTTCGAACAGCTCCTGCAGCAAAAACCCAAGATTATTTCAGAAAGTTGCCAAGCAACACAGAGGCCATATATTGTAAAGACTATATAATCCAGATGCCTCTAAAAAAACCCACCCCAAAACAGGATCTGAAGGACAGATCAGGAAAATCTTTCTCTACTGAGCCCCTGTTGGGTTTCTTGTCTCTCTTCTCCTTCTGCAGACAGGACCTTCTCCACTGCTCTCCATATTTCTTCCTTGGTGCATTTTCTGTGCTGGGAAGAAGGGAAGAACAATGTAGTCAAAGAGACAACAAAAAAAACATAAGAAGAGGCAAAACTAAGTGTGACAGTATTGCAGTAAATAAGGAAACACCAGTTAAGTTAAATATTAGCTATGCAGTTTTTTTTTGAGTATTTCCAAATAGGTCTTGATAAATGTAGCCCAGCTCTACACCATTTACATATCACCTTTTGACAAAAGGAGCTGTTGCTGTAACACTCACAGGAAAGGAAAAAGGTGGAAAAAAGATGGATTTAATGATACACTTTTTGTCATTTTTACTATTTTTAGTTCTACTCTCTAAGGGAGCAAGTGAACGAAAGGCTTTAAAGCAGCTGCCTGGCGCTGCTGCATAAATGCTGGAGGAATGCATAGCCTGTCTGTGCAGAGGGCTGGCAGGGACCTGTGCACAGTCCCCACCGTGCTGCTCCTTCATTTCTTCTCTGCAGACTAAGACCTAGGAGCCCCTTCCTCTCATTCTGCACCACACCCACAGTTTCCCCGTGCAAATGCCAAGTAGTAATTAGGTTACTCTCTCCTCTTTTGAAAATCTAGATGTTTTAAACTTTGTTTTTCATAAACAGGTTGTTGGAAAAGTTGTTAGCTTCTGAAACGCAGTTAATCTTTGGATAAATAGGCTTTAAATGGTGCACTGTTATTTAGCAACTATACTATAAACAGCCCTCCATTTGTCTCCTCTGGGTAATCACTGATTTCTTGGGGATTAAAGCTTAAGTAACACTCCAATCTAGGTACATGCATCAGACCACAGTGTATTACAGCAGATTACTCCTCCTAGTATACAGCTTGCTTAACCATTTAGAATCACAACAGAAAACTGACAGCTACAACGATAAGAAAATGAGCACTAGCTTGTCAATTAATTAATGTTTTGAGTTATGATGTAGAGCATTTTACTGGCAGACTCAAAAGGATTTCTGACATACAGGAAGGTGGGGTGGCAGATAAGCATCAAATTAGAAGATCTCATCTGGGCTGAGCCTGAGTTATTTCAAATATATCTTGATACCTGTTGCCCAACAGTCCCTGCATGGTCTCTTGAATTTGCTGCCTCATGCCACAGCTGTGGAGTTTTACTTTCCAGGGATATGGAGGACCATGCAGTAGTGAGATACCACAACTCACTCCTGGGCACAGAGGCTCAGGACTGGTTGAACTGACTCTCTACGTGTTGTGAATACAATTTACTAGATGCATCTGCTTCCATAGATCACCGTCTGCTTAAGAGACTGAAAACATGTTCTAAATCACTGCATTTAACACCTTACCCAGTTAAGCTCCCCTGTGGCTTATACTGGTTTTGGTTGCTGATAGTCTCAGCATAATGCTGGGAAATGGATGAATGGGGTGGCCTTGAGCTGTCAGCAAGGAAAGAGCAATTGTTCAGTTGAATTTAAATTAAATTAAAAATAAATTAAAAAAGAAAGGAAAAAAAATTAAAAAAGAAAGAAAGAAAGAAACCACAAGCTCTAGATTTAGAATAAATCTCAGCACTGGTGGGATTGGAGTTTCAAATGTTGACCTCCCACGTTGAAAGAAATACAGGTCTGTGGGTGGGTAATGCTACATATCTTTTGGAAAATGGGCGTTTAACTGAAGGAATTACGTTCAAGACATTTATCTTAAGGTTTACCTTAAGAATTCACATTTTAAAGAGAACAAGTTTGATAATATCTGAAAAACACCTGAACTTATGCTGGGGTTCCTCAAGTTCCCCACCCTCCCCTTGCAATCCTACTTTAATGGCTTGTTCGTGACCCACAAGCAGCAATTAAAATCTTCTCTCTCCCCTGCAACACTCAGGCTCTCCAGGTTTTAAAGATGAAGTCAGGAGACAGCAGAGGCAACACACTCAGCCTGTCCAAAACCCAGTACACAGGAATGGGTAAATTATTGTGACTGCTCCTACTTTTCCCAGCCCATATGGTCTGGAGTGGCTCTTGCAGCTTCTGCAGCAGCAGACCCCTCTATCTTCAGGCTCAAGAGAAGAAAGTATGAGGAAGGTAGGGAGCAGCTTCCCTGAAGGGAATGACCTCCCCAGGGCTGAGCATTGTAGTGTGCCAGGTTTTGCTTTCAGCTGTGCCAACAAGCATTTGATGTTTATGGTCAGTGTTTAAGCAGTCAGCAGGTTGGTGGCACAGCGTAAGGGGCACCCCAAATGCTGGGTTGAAACCTACTTGGTTACCAGTGCTTTCCATGTACTGTGTGGGTAACCCAGAAAAGAATCCACGGATGGAAGTGATAGCCCAGTGAATGTGGGCTTAATTCATATGCTCGCAGGGTGCCCTCCTCTGAAATACCACCATTTCAGAAACCTGTATTCTTAAGCAGTTGGCAATGGGAAAGGGGTGATCCTGATTCCCCAGCTGTGGGATGTAGGCTTTAAGGTCTTAGGATGTAGTGACAGGGAGATTTTAGACCCTGCATCTTTTAAGTGTTTAAAAGAACAACCTGTTAGACCTGTTGAGGATACAGGCACGTGCCAGAGCTCTGTCTGTCCCAGAGCACAACTTTCTGTGGGAGGCACTACACAAACAGTGTGATCTCACCGGGACTTGTTTGAATTTTCAGTTCTTGCCTCCTGAGGATCTTGCTGCTGTTGTGTGTTCTAGTCTCAACTCACCAAAGCAGTTTCATAGGTATCCTTGTCTTCTTTCTTCTTACCGATCTCTGCTGGAGAGGATGCATCTGTTAAAGTCAGTATTTCTTGCACAATACATCCCATAACATTTTGGTGATATAATTAGGTTATACACTGTAGGGAGCAACAATTAGATTCCCTATATGCTCTGTATTTGTATTAAAAGAAACTACAGCATTGCCAGCTTCCTCCCTCACTCACTTTTTTTTTTTTTTTTTTTCCCCTTAAATTCCCTTCCAAAACAGCTCAAATCCTTCCATTGATTTCAGCAGACTCTGGAACAAACTCAAAGAGAGTACAGACAGAATCTTGGTCCTGTTGAATTTAATGGCAAAACTCCTGTTGTACTCAGTTCTGGAGGGTACAAAATTCACTTTTGTATGAAGGAGAAGAAACAATTCAAAGCCTCCTGGGACTAATGAAAATCTGTCAATTGCTGTCAGTTATCACAGATATTTTTGACATCTGTCTACTTATAGGCTCCATGGCATTTTTTTTTGCACCTCCCCTCCTGCAGCCTATTGTTAGCCTACCCTACATATTTGGGTAAGACAAAGGCACTCCCCCTTCAAATATGATGCGAAAGCAGTTACATCTCTAGTACTAGAACAATTTTCATCACATAATGAAAGTTAAAGCTTAAAAAATTATTACCCCTGTAAAGGTGATATTATGGACTCTGTCAGCTTTGAGTTGTGGTCATTTTAAAAGCCAATAACCTTGATAATGTCCTTCGGAGATTGTTGTTTGTTAATAGTGTACATTAGGAATCAAGCAATCATAGAGAGTGCAATTAAGCGCATAATCACAGATATTTTTGACATCTGTCTACTTACAGCCTCCATGGCATTTTTTTTGCATCTCTCCCCCTGCATCCTAGTGTCTTCAATTAATTTATCACGACCATCTGTGTTGTAATTTTTGCTGCTCAGCATGCCTTTCTACATCTGTTTTTTTTTTTTCCTGAATATTTCATGACACTTCACCGTTTCCACTCACAGCACTAAAAATATGGAACCAATGTTTGCTCAGTTAAGTTGCTTGGTTAAGATAATCAGCAATTAAACAGACCACTACACTCCTGTTGAATTACTATAATGGTGAACAGAAAGGCAAGAAGGAAGCAACAACCTTTCAAAACCTGCATATCAGGTCTTCTGGTGCTGCTTACCTGTGATGCAGAGAGGTAAAAACCATCAGTGGTTCTGCCAGCTACTATGGTACATGCTCTGAATCCCCAGCTTACAGGATATTTCAGAGAAAAGGAGATATGGCTGGAAGATTATTTAATTATTGTGCTCTGGATGATCTCCACAAGTAGCAGTGTTTTTGTGGGACACAACTAACTGCATTGACTGCATCTGCATTAAGGATGCTCTGGAGTACCCAGGGATCTGTGTACACCCAGTCTCTCCTCACTGGTTATGGCATATCGGAAGGAATAAGCAGCAGAAGCTGACTGCACCGAGTGGGCAGGGCATACAGCAAAGGAAAAACTTTTGTAGGTTTTTACTTCCTAGTGCCATTGAGGTCAGCAATAGAGTGCTCCCAGTAGGTAACTCATTCCACCACCCTACAGTGAAGAAAACATCTTCTATTGCTTTCCTACAGTCCTTTGAAATAATTAGTCTGGGGGCTCATCTACAATAAATATTTGGCCATGATACAAAACTCTTATCTGAAGTCACTGGTTCTCCCTAATTTTCTTGGCTTGATTTTCTTCCTTTACTCTGGGTAATGCTCATTTTAAGCAATTTCTTTCCACTCCTAGCATTGTAGCACCCCATGATTCTCTTTTCTATTGCTTTGGGCTCTCTAGGTTTTAGTAAACCATAGCAACTGTCATCATCTAAAAGAAGGAGAGAAAAAAAGCATCAGAGCCTTCTCAGATACAGTAACAGGCCTATCACTCAGAAGCTTGTATATGGTGACAGGAGAAAGACTGTTCACTTTAGCAGGAGCTATCCTTGCAGGAACATTATGGTATGTTCATCCAAAGACAAAAGTCCTTGATAAAGTACAACCCTCTCTGTATTAGGCTTATCCAACAGGTTTTCCTGAGGAAGACCTGCATACCATGTTCTTCATCCCGCTGTACTCTGGAACACAATATCCAAGCATCTACTTCTTTTACTGACTGAGGATACTATTTTCTGAGTCAATTTTTTTAACCTTCTGGATTGGTGGTCCTTGATGGCATGCCACTTGGGTGAGATCACACACTGCAGGAGCTGAGGTATCAAATCCAAGAATTTAAACCTTGCTGGGCACAGCCCCACACACAAGACCCAGAAGTAGCATGTGGAGGGAGAAAGGGGCAGCTCCACGGTGAAGGGGGGAGAAAGAGATACTCACTAGAGAAGACATGGTAACATTGCCAGTGTTTCTCAAATGAACTTCAGCTACAAAAAAGGCTGGAGACTGCTGCTAAAGACTGAATGAACTTTCTCTTTTTTGTTCATAGTGCACTTCTGTGTGGGTGGGCTGACTGGATCTGAAGTAAACAGCAGGAAGAAAACCTTCCCAGTGAATGAAAAACTGCTTCGCTGAGGGAAAACAGGCACTACAAAAATATGACAAATAGCTCTGAAAGTGGCACTCTTCTAAGCAAGTTTTTAACTCTATGAAAAAGGCAATGTTCCCTCTGTGAGCCCCATTATATTAATTGACACACTTCACCAACTTAGCCAAAAACCAGCAGGCCAAATATCACCCTACCACGTTATATTTGGTTTTCATTGAATGCAGAAGATAGTAGCAGCATGATTGCTACAGATTGAAGAAGTCCATCTTTAGTGCCAATGTCAGAGGCTTTGATACTGAAATAAGAAAGCTCTGCAGCTACCACTGCGGGGGCTGCAGCTGTGGTGTTAGTACTGTGCTCAGGTGAGTCAGGGCAGCAGCTGATAAATCATGAAAAACAGCATTCCCAAACGGACAGCACTACAAATCACAATATGGTAAAACTTGTTTGCTGTGGTGCATCCTGGAAAATGTAACACTGAATAAAACTTTACTCCATCTATGTTACCAGAGTGCTGCTACTAAGCAACCGATGATTGGAGTGCTGACTGATCAGGTAAGTCATATCAGTACAACAGAATAAGAATCCTTGGTTTCAACTGCTAAATAAGGTATAGGAGAGATTGATGGGTTTTCCACTGTGAGGCTTATATATCTGCAAAGATATCCTCCTGAAGATGTTCCCCCGTTATCAGTGTCTCTGATTCACGGCAGGAATTGCCCAGCAACTCACTGCATTGAAAATATAACAACTCATTTACCTGGTACCTGAGTATTTTCAAGATGGGGTTTGTTCTGCATGATTTGGAGTTGATGACTTTTGAAATAAGTTGTAACAGATGAAAATATAAAGGTCTTTAGCCATGTATGATGACTTCTAATTAAAACTGAACAATCTCATGTTGAGCAAAGCATACCCAGAATGTTATAAACCTCTGCAGACTGGGTAGTATGCTGGGCTGGAATTGTAGCTCAGGACAGACACATAATCCTCCACAGATAATTAGAGCAGAAAATGCTTCTAATCTCTTTGTTAGTCTAGTTGTGTTATTTGATCTAATAATAAACTAAACATTAAAAAAAAACAAAACAAAACAAACCTCTTCATACATTTTAATTTAGACTGCACTAGACATCTTTTAACCTGTAATTTTTTAGCTGTTCTGTTTTGATTTATGCATGTACTGTACAGAAATATATGGTCTGAAACACCACTGTCCTCTGACTGTGTAAGTACAGCATAAATACCAAGGTGTCAGAATTTGGGCCCTAATTTATGAAAGCTTTTCAGCGGGGGCTCAATTGACTTTACACACACATTTAGGGATTCACATCCTTGACTGGTGTCACCCATCTGCACCCTTTCCTTAACCAAGGCCATAGCTCTGCAACCCTGCAGTGCAGCTTGAATTTGGTGGGGATTTGACCGATAACATTAGGTATGTTTCTAAGTATTTTGGCACTCTGGAAATGTAATGTGCTCATTTCCCAGACAAAGCACTACCCTCTGACACTACCTGTCCTTCACCTTCTCAAAAGCACAACTCTCACTCCTCCTGACCTCCCCCATGCCCTTCCAGCTCCTATACTGACCCCTTGTCCTCTTGATCTGTCCAAACCCAGTGACACCTGTGTGATTTGCTAGAACAGGTTCAGAGAATGGTAAGAAGCTAGTGAAGGGCCTAGAGCACAAGTCTTAAGACGAGCAGCTGAGGGAACGTGGGTTGTTTAGTCTGAAGAAAATGAGGCTGATGGAAGGCCTTATGGCTCTCTACAACTACCTGAAAGGCGGTTGTAGGGAGACTGGTCTTGATCTCAGAAGTAAAAAGTGATAGGACAAAAGGAAATGGCCTCAAGTTGTTCCAGGGGCAGGATAGGTTGGATATTAGAAAAAGTTTCTTTACCAAAGGAATTGTCAAGCATTGCAACAGGCTGCCCAGGGAAGTGATGGAATCACCATCCCTGGACGTGATTAAAGATTGTGTGGATGCGGTGCTTAGGGACATAGTTTAGTGGTGGGAAGTGCTGGGTTAACGGTTGGACTCGATGATCTTAAAGGTCTTTTCCAACTAAACGATTCTGTGATTCTACGACCTCTGTGATGGAAGCCCCTTGAACAGCTGCAGCTATTCCTGAAGGCCCAGGCGATAAATAAGTTAAACAGATCCATTTACAGTGTCGTTCTCTACCAGTGCCAATCTAATCGATAGAGGTAAGTCCCTTGCGGGGGTTCGGCTCCGTCCCGGGCGGCCGGCCTGGCAGACCGCACCGCACCGCCCCTGGGCTAGATCGGCGGAGCGCAGTCGCTATGGCAACAGCGGCTGCCGGCGGGGGAGCGGCGGGGGCGCCTCCGCCCGCCTGAAGCCGGCAGCCGAGCGGGCGGGCGGGCGAGCAGCGGCGGCTCCGCTCAACTTCGGCGAAGGGGCGGCGTCGAGGCGGTGCTGCCCCGGCGCGGCGTGGCCGCTCTCTCGCTCGCTCGCCTCAGCACCGGCGACGGGAGCGGGTGACCGCGGTAAGGAGGGCGGGGTGCTGTGGCCGCGGGGCGCTCGGCGGGAGGGAGGAGGCGCTGAGCGGCGGGGACCGCCGCGTTCCCCGGCCCTTGCCGCGAAGAGTCACGAGTTGGGGTTTCCCAGTTCCTTGCAGGTTGCCGCCGGTGCGGTTACCGCTTCCCGGCCCGAGAAGCTGCCGTAAGGGAGCGGCGGGCGCGGGCTGCCCGCCCTCCGCCGGGGAAGCGCCGCCCGAGCCGTGAGGCGTGGAGCGGGGGTGGGGGGCGGCGGCGCGGGGCGAGGGGAGTCCCACAGCCACCCGGCTTTTCACGGCTTCAGAAACATCGGGGGCCGTGAATTACGTTCATTTTTATTTTATTTTATTTTCCCAAGTATCGGCTGAGCTGCAGGTTAGAAAAACCCCGCAAAGTTCTCAGGTTTTGGAGGGATTTTTAAATTTTTAAGCGCATGGATTTTAAACTGAAGTCTGCCTAAGTCGAGAGGGGTTACCTTTTTGACGGGCAGCTGCGGCTTGTAGAGGTACTGGACCAAGCCTTAATAGCTCAAAAGCACTGCTGTAAACCCAGCTGTTATCCCTTGTCACCAGGGCTAATCCGTACCCCAGTGTGGGTTTAAGCTGGCTATGCCACTTTAGAAGGCTTGACTTCATGTCACGTCCTCTTTCTGTACTCTCTTCGCTCCCTCGGTGTCCGTCTGTCCGCAGAAGCAGCGGGAGCGCTGCAGCCGAAGGTGAGGTGGGATGGTTGGGCAGGGAAGGGGGCCGGGGCGCTCCGGCAGCTCTCCCAGGCTGGGGTCGGGCACGACACCGCGGGACTGCGAGCACGGATAGGAACGGGGTGACTGGTTATGTAAAGAAGAGGCAGCCGAAGTGGTGGCTTATGCAGCTTTCTGCTTGTGCCACTCTTGTTTAAAATCTCTCAGATTAGGCACCTGCACTACTCAGCATCTACAGTGTGGAAGTCCAATGCTCAGTAACCCCGGTGTGGTACCGCTAAAGTTAATCAGCATTGCTTTGGAGTTATGGCAGTGTACCTGAGAACAGACTACGCTTTAGAGCTCCTAATGCTAACGCATCAATTACAATCTGTCTCGGGTCACTCTTCACTGCTTTTATAGCTGCTCTCTGTGCAGGGACCATAGTGGGTCACACCACTAGTGCAGGAAAAAACCCACGAGCTTTCCCAGAGCTCTGCCAGTTGCTCCCTTTGCTATAGGTGATCTCTACAAAGAGAGGCTTAAGTTTTCCAACTGATAAACTTAGAATTCTTCTTTTGGGTGCTAATTTTTAAACAAGGTGTATTTTTGAGTTACTTCTGTCACAAGGACCAAACTTTTTAACACCGGTCCTAGTATCCTCTGGTACAGGGAAAACTCCCACATAGGCTAACAGTTGTGCAGTGAATTGAGACAGACTGAAACTTTGGGGATCTCCAGTAAATATTCTTTCTGACAGATAATATAACCAAGTTTCAGTACTGAATAGAAATGTACAGGCATCTGTTAAAGTACATTCTCACTTTATGATGCAATGAGTTACTCCTGCTTTCACGGAAGAATCAGTCCTCAATCTCTATGGAGAAAACATACCCCACCCACTCGTATGCAGAGCGCTGAGTCTGGTCGGTGCCACGATATGTGAATAAAACCCCCAAATGTCAGTGGATCTGACAACAGGAGAAATACGCTTTTGTGCGTGAGTTTCAAGCTCTTATTTTATATAAATCTATAGATATAAGTATCTGCAGTGAATGATAGTATTAGAAGCTCCAGTTTGTGACATTACTGCCCCTTTAATAATGCTGTCTAGTTACGATGACTGTGGAATAGAGAAAGATGAGCTGGGGAGCTCCCTTGAGTTTTAATTTTGAAAGCCTTTTGTGCTGGAGCCTTCTATCAGATGCTACTGCTGCTTTATTTCAGCAATACTTTTTTTGTGGTTTGGGTAGTTTTAATAGCAGGAAAGCTATGTGTCTGCGTTACCTTCTGAACTCTCATTTACATGGTTGAATGAATGGTGGAGAATACTCCAGGTCCTTCTGTCCTGACTGGAAACCTGGCTTGGTAGTCTGCAAAGATCAAAGTAAGATGTAGAACTGAAGGTGTGTTTGATCCACCACAGCAAGGTCTGACCAAAATACAGCAGGTTTAATAACAAGATAAGCAAACAGAGCAAATCAGTGTTTTAACTTCCTGGCTTCAGTAGGTTTAGGTAACTGTCCAGTGTAGGTTGTGTATGATGGAGTGTTTTCATGGTTGCTATTAGAAAATATTGTTAAAAGCATGAGTGGGAATTTGGCATGAAAATGGTCCTCAGCAGATGGAACTCATTTGCTCTGATAAGTAGACAAACTGTAAAATGCTACTGTGCTTCATAAGCAGATTTGAGTTACACCCACCCTTTTTGCTTCTGCAGATAACACAAAGATTATCTTCTGTAGTGAGTTCCAGCCATTAGTAGAGCTCTAGGCTGTTGGGCCCTTCCTTCACTTTTTCTTTAAGATCTGTAGACTGGATTTTCATCTGGAGATAATTGACACAGCTCTTTTTATTTTTTTTATTTTTTTTTTCAGTGAGGCAAATCTGTTTTATAGTAGTACAATTCTATGGCAGATCATGAAGCTGCACCCGTTAGGTCAACTATCTTTTCTCCTCATGTTTTAGCTAGTGATTGAAAAATACCTTTCTCATTCATACCTGAGCTTTGAGACCAGTTCCTGCTGAATTCTTGGGTATTTTACTCCTCTAGCTTTAGAAAGTAGCTAGCTTTAGAAATATGACAGACCCACGTATACCATAATCATTGTGGTATTTTCAGAAGGCTGCTGAAGCTTCTCTTTGGTCAAAATGGTACCATTTTTGTTTCTCTTTTGTCTTGCAGCACCTTGTGATATGCTCTGACTCCCCTTCTATTATGTTACTTAGCGGTGATTTTTACGGTCCCGCACATTCACGAACGGCTTAAGTGACTTGTAACTCTGCGGCAAATATACCAGACAAAGAGACAGGTCATTTCTATAATGCTGAGAACAGCTAACACAGAAATCAGACTATGCTGAACGCCACCACGTTCTCGCATATTTTTGAGAGGGCTTGTTATTCAGGAGCAGACTAGGGCAGCAGCAGGAGCTGTCAGCCCGCAGCAGGCTGGATGGACCACGGGTGCTGCCCTGCTAAGGGCAGACAGACATTACCTGGCATGCCAGGGCCTGCTGGCTGCCACAGTGCCCTGTCACAGCTCACCCTCAGACACTGCTGTGAGGCTCTTTTTGCTGTCCTTAAACACCTGCAGCCATGAAGACTTGACAATGAATAATGTTTCATTTACAGTGTTGTCTTGATCCTCTATACTGTTATTCAAAACTCCTTGCTACCTATGATAGGGTCATGTCCCTAGGTAGATTGTAACCACTGTGATTTTTAATTTATTTATTGATTTTTATTTTTGCCCAGAAACAGCTTGTGTCCACCACCACAAGACAATCAGCACACTGATGAAGTGAAACATACGTTCTCTGCTGTGGGCTATAAGCAGACCCCTGAGTATCCCCAAGAGTTCTCTCTTTATTCTGCATGTCAGAATGAGGAATATTGTTGTATTAATATTATGATACTTGCATTGCTTTTAAATTTCTTGATTGAAAAGCTCTTCCTACTGCTTTTTCATGATTAATTGACTCATAGCAACTTTGGGGCATGGATATCTGGGACTGTAATAATTTCCACTGGGATTACAGTCGCATGACAAGTAGATGAAAACACCATAGACTTCCATGTCACTAAACAAGAAAGGAGATTCCAGACAGGCAGGAAGTAGAGTTCTTCAGGCCCTGATAAGGTAAAAGTCTCTGTATGGAGACCATAATGGTAAGTAACTCTGAAGAAAAGCAGCAGAGAACAGGGATTCTTTTACAAAGCTATGATGGACTATAGAAATAAAACTGAGAAGGTGTTGGCAGCAGTTTCTTAATTAGAACTCGCTAAGATTCTCTGTTTGGAACAAAATTAAAATATATTTATCACAGGAAAAACAGAATTTGGGGTTCATCTATGGTGCAGTTACTACTTAATGCTACATCATGCAGATGTAGCAAGCAGCATGACCACAAATTCTGCTCAAGAAGCTGGTTAAATATTGCATCAGTGAGAACATACAGAGATGGGTGTAGCCAAACCAGCTTTAATCCACCTATGAGTTGCAGTCCAGGATGACACTAGATGCCCTTTGTTATCTGAAATGCACTGGACTTTTCTGGATAAGGTAACCCGACCTTTACTGAAGAAGCAAATGAAACAATAATAAAAAAGTTTAATGTGCTCCACAGTTTCACATTATCTGTTTCCTCTGTGACTGCACGTCTTCTAAAAAACAGAATTATGAGCACAATTTGGGGATGGAGCTTGTCCCACTTATTTGAGAAATAATTTATCTTCTTTGTTCCCCTCTGAACTGGCAAGTGTGGGGAAAAAAAGATTGAGTGGATGTCTTGCATAAACAAATCCAGTCTCTGCTCTCTGACTGTAGTAGTAAGGAATTACCACCCACAAGTAGGGAAGGAAGGCATTTCCCAGATCCTCAGCTCAGTTTGTTGGTATGGTTTGCCTGGATGACCGTGATTTCCTGGGACTCTATTCATGGCCAGCTGAGTGACAATGTTTCTATTGACGTCACTGGACTTTGGATTAGCCTTCTACTCATGCAACCCCTTAAGACTTTTCTCCTCCTGCTCTGACACAGCTACCCCTAGGACTATTAAGAGTCACTGAAGTTTGTCGTACTCCTGGAGTGACAGACTGTGAAGGCAAAGGTGAAGCACAGGAGACTTGCCCCCCCCCCCCCAATTGCTCATTTCCCTCTCTCTGCCTGCTTCTTTCCTGTCCTGAAGGGCATTGGAAACTGGGAACCAGGAAAGGATCAATGGGAAGTTCTCAGAAATTCTCAGAAGTTCATCTTCTGCAAGGCAAACAGGTCCTGCTGATTGACTTATGGTTTACTGGAAAGCAGCCTTGTTGTAACAGGTCATAGCAAGTGATGATCTAGCCTTTAAGAGCCCGAAGGAGACTGGTGTCTGTTGGGTTATACGAACAGCCTTCAGTTGGCCAAAGAACAGCCAGGGAGCAAGCTATGGAAACATATTCCCTTTGTTAGTAAAAGAGATAGGAAAGGCTGAAATCCTCTTTTAGGAAGGTGAAAAGACAAATAAGGCATGTGAACTTTGGTAGTTCTGATGATTTTTTTGTGCATTCTGTGGAGAAAGGAGAGGAAATCACATGGGGAATTATGGGAGAGAGTAAAAAAAAAAGTGGAATATGAGGTGAAATGTAGAGAACATGCTGTGAGAATGGAAAATGCTATAAAATATGTTAGGAGAAAAGTTCAGGAGTTGCTGACAATGTGGAGAACAAAAATGAGATTTGGGCAGAGGCAAAAAGCTTCTTTAGAACTAAAACTAACAGGAAACTTTTACATGAAAATGTTTCAGAGAGACTTACTAGCAATCACTAAATGTTGAAGAAACCCCTCAGAGGCAATGCGAGAGAAAGTGAAGGATTCCAGACTAACATAGCTAAGGTAAACATATGCTTAAAACTCTGAGATGGTTGATCACACTTGTAATCAACACTGCAAGGGGACAGTTTGTCCTCTAGACAAAGGTCTAGGGTTAATGCGGCAAAAGTCTTGAAACTCAGATCTGTTTCTGGGGTGGAACTTAGATAAACCACTCTAAAATTTTGCTTGAATAACACCAGAGTAGTTATCAACTGGATAACTGATCCCAGGATAGCCCCTTACAAGGAATCAGAAAATGGACTAAGTGTACAACGTAAAGAACTGTATTCAGATGGGGCAATGTCTCTTTTAATACATTTAACATGAATGCTTGCAAAGTTTAATTTTGTCCTTTTCCTGAATAAGAAGGTCAGGCTTAAACCTCTGCCATCCTTTAGTTGCCCACATCTTGCTGACAGTCCTTTGAGCCTTCTTAATAGGAAAGCCATTTTGAGTCATTTAATGATTAGCCTGCATGTGAACTTTAAATTAAAAACAGCAGCTACAGTTAATGGAACCCAGGGTATCTTTGGCAGGCTGAAAAGACCAGTTGTGGGGAAGAGTGGTGGCTTGTCAAGCCTGCTAAATAGAGATGGCCAGTTTCCAGTTCTCAAAAGGAGGAGATGATGGACAAGAGATGGGGAAGGAAACAATCTAATACAAACAAGACTCCCTTAGGAACAGCCAGCAAAAGCTGCCAGTGTGTATGAAAACCTTGCATGGGATTTTTCTTCGAAAACAGGGCATTTCAACTGCTGATGAGGAAGCAGATTTTTTCAAGTAATGTATGGGAAACAAGTGGAAGGCCCATTCAGAGATAGTGGTATCCATGTTCCTAGATCAAAAGCAAATCTGCCTGTTACCAGTGCTTTATGAAAGCTCTGGGGCAAGGCAAAGCTCAGGTTCAGCAGGCCTTGCTCAGACAAGGTATCCGAAATACTTTTCTAACTGATTGTCCTCTGCAATACTAGTGCTGGGTAAAACGGTTCTCCTCATGCAGAACTACTTGGTTTGAGGGAAACCTGCAAGATGAAAACATAAAGGCAGTAAGAGCAGCCCATCACCATGTGAAAGCCAGGGTGGGTCAAATTAGAGCCCAACTCTCCTTGCTCTCTTCCTCAGTTCTGACCACTACATTCTTCTCTTTCTCCTCTTCTAATGAAACAGCTGGCGAGCTAGGAATAGTTGGAAGGACATTCCTCAGCTTCCCAGTTATTCTGCTTTATACTGATTTACCCCTAATGCCACTGAAGTCATCAGAGTTAAGCCAACATGAGACCAGGTCACAGCCAGAATAATCGCAAAGTAGGCTAACCCTTTGCTGGCAAAACACAGAAAGGCATGCTCACCTTCATCAGATGAAGGCACAACTGGAAATAAAAATAATGATACCTTAATTAGTCAGGTACCTGTAAAATCTTAGGAGAAATTGCTGTTGTCACATAAGCTGAAAAGAAACAGAAGACTTTTCAATCATTCACAACAGCTTGTGGTCTGTTACGCTGCTTACTTTTGCTAGCAGGGCTCACATAACGCGATACATAAGGGGTGATAAGACCAAAGAAAAGGCCTTAAGTTTTAAGGATCTTCATCCTTAATCATGTGCAATGGTGAGTGGAGGCCGCCATATAGCGAGGTCCAGGTACATGTTAGGATAGTGGGTTTATGGAGTTGAAGCTGTCAGCACATCAATTCCAACCGGAGTTCATTCACATGTCTTAAGCAAGGAAGACAGCGGCAGGCAGCCAGAGCACTGCGTGGTGATCTGAGAGCTGTTAGCTGGAGTCACCCTGGCAATGAAAGCAAATGAAAGGACCTGCTGCTCCTCCTCTTCCAGAGCACAGAAATGAGAAAGGCTCAGGATTACTTCCAGCAGCTGCTGACTATGGCTGCTATCATAAGGATAATCATAGTTGATGCTCTAGGGTGAAAACAGTCACTGCAGTGATCTCTCATGTATAAGCATTGTAAACTAGCAAAGGTGTTAATGTTTATACAGTCTCCAAGGAGTACCTGTGGCCTCACACACCCAGGTAGCTAGATGTGTGTCCCATGGAATTTTTCAGCTCTTTTATGTCTTCCTTCTGAAGAAATTCATGTTGCTTGTTACAGGAGGTAGGATATAGGACTAGAGAAACTAGTTCTTTGATGCATTTTGGCAAATGTCCTGATTCCAGAAAATCCTGAGCATTAGACCCCGAAATCATTTCATACTTGGGGATGCTGTACAGACTACCCAGGTTTTTGGAGCATTTCCCTTTAATGGCAAGACATACTTACACATATGAACATTTTTTCAAGAGAACACGGCTACATTATGTCAAGTGATAAAGGCATGAAAGCAACTGAAGCATCCTTCTCACCTGCTGCTGATGGTGAGTTTCCCAGGCACTGAAGGCAGAATCTTGTTGACTATTGCCCTTCTAGGGAGTCTGGAATCTCAACGGCTTTCAGCTCTAGTGGAAGTGCCAGGTAGCTATGAGCTTCTGGTGATTTGTGTTGTCACTAAAGGCTCTAGGTCTTTAAATCAAAAGCGTATTTTCTCCCTTTTATGTCTGTCTTTGTGCCTGTGTCTCAATAGTGAGGATTTGCTCAGGCCCTGCAGAATCAGACTCTTTAATCCATTGCCCTTGGGTTAACTTTTGACACCATGTCCTGGTCGGGCTGCTGCCAGGAGTAGCCTTTTGGTGATCCCAGCTGCAACCATTATTTGTGCCACCTCTTCTCCCTGGGGGCTAATAGGAGGGAGCAACAAGGCACATAAGTGTGCTGTGTGAAAAAAAACAGCTGCTGTTTTGCTCCTGTTCAGGTCCCTGGTGCCTGCTTTGGGTTCCATTGTGTTTAAATACAAATACAATAGTTAATAACTTTTTTCCATGCATTGTCCTCTTGAAGAGACTACATGGAGGGATTGGCTGGGTGGAGAGTTAATTCCGTCTTTTGCTGAGCTGATTGGTGCAATTGTTCTGCCTTCTAAGTGCTGGGTAACTCCCTAGCAGCAGAAACCTCTTACTTAGAAGTAATAACGCTTTAAACCTTGACATGCTTCTACTTCCCGCTCAGCCTGGCCTCAGTTCCCTTGGTGCTGGTGGTAGTGCATAAGGTGTGCTCTTCTAGCATAGCTAATAGTTGGACTTCAGCTTGTAGATGATGGTGTAGCCTCTCGTGCATGCAACAACACATTTGCTAAATAATGGTTAGAGCTTTGCCTGGCCACGTAGTTAACACAGCTGTTGCTCTGGACAATTCTGTGGAAGTATGGATGAGCTCTACTACTTACATTACAGCAACAGCAAACCTACCCAGGTGGCAGGTATTTGGTTGGTGTGGCAAAGTTCACAGAATTACAGAAAAGAGGCTGGAAAAGACCTCTGAGATCATCAAGTCCAGCCTATGACCCACCACCGCCACATCGTCTAGACCATGGCACTAAGTGCCACATCCGGCCTTTCTTTAAACACGTCCAGGGACGGTGACTCCACCACCTCCCTGGGCAGTACCTTCCAATGTCTGATCACCCTCTGTCAGGAAGTGCTTCCTGATATTCAACCAAAACCTCCCCTGGCACAGCTTCAGGCCATGCCCTCTTGTCCTGTCACTAATTCCCTGGGAGAAGAGCATGACCCCCACCTGACTACAACCTCCCTTCGGGTAGTTGTAGAGAGTGACAAGGTCCCCCCTGAGTCTCCTCCAGGCTGAACAACCCCAGCTCCCACAGCCTCTCCTCATAAGACTTTCCTTCTAGTCCCTTCCCCAGCCTCATTGCTCTCCTCTAGACCCGCTCCAGCACCTCAATGTCCTTGAAGTGAGGGGCCCAGAACTGTACACAGTACTCGAGGTGAGGCCTCACCAGTGCTGAGTACAGGGGGAGAATCA
>WTSP01016796.1:0-84732 GCA_025331215.1 Actenoides lindsayi | reverse complement strand
ACATGCAATGTCCCCAAAACTGGCGTCAGGATAGACCCCATCCTGCAGTGGGCTCTTGTTTTTTTTCTTTTTTTTTTCTTTTTTTTTTTTTCTTATTTACAAAGGCCTGGCTCTTCCTTTTGATAACTATCAACCACACTGATGTGCTTTTGTTCCCTTTGAAGTCATTTGTGTCTCCACACATGCTTGTTGCTGCTTTGTGACATGTTTTTGTCCCAAATTGCTGAGGACACCCATGAAGAGTCTCTTCCTTGGCACAAAACCACATGGGGAAGGTCTCTGTTCCTTCCCAGATAGGTACTAGTTTCTCAACAAGTGCCAACAGTGCTTGTCTCCTGCAGGTATGATATGGAGTGAGCTCTTCTTGTAGAGAAACCCATCAAGGCAGTCTTTTCCTCCTATCCTATCAGTCTTTTCCTCCTGATGGCATCATGTTTGGCCTTTCTAAATTTAATATCCAGGCTGTGTTTCACTTTGCAAGACTGATGCAACGCAGAGGATGCAGCCAGCAAACGCATGTGCAGCTGTGCTCATGATTCCCATCCAGGTCCCCACATCACACCAGTGACACAGGGCACATAGCACAGGGCTGGCAGAGCAGCAGGGCATGGGGACAGCACAAGGAGACCCCAAGGGGAGCAAAGAGCCTGATTGCAGCAGGGGTGGGAGCAGGGGTTCTCAGATCAGCATGACCTGGGGCCACGCAGGTTCCAGCATCCCCAGAGCTCAGCCTTTCCCACATCTGGAAAAAGCCAACGGAGAAGCTGCAATGGCAGCTGGAGGGGATGTAGGCAGAGCACATCTCACCCTTGGCAGGCAGCAGGTAGGACCTTTATTTTCTCATCCTCAGAAGAAAGGGAGATTTTTGGAGCTGGTGGGAGAGGCGTGATAGTTTAAATCAACAGTTTGCTGTTAGCACTGAAGCAGCCTGCTCCGCACATTACCCGGTAAACAAACTGTGCTCTGAGAAAGAAAGGCCTGTTTATAAAAGCTCCTCTTGACATTCACCTCCTCAAACATAGCAAAGCATGTGCTAGAAATAGATGCATGAATGATCGAGTCTGTTTTGAGTCTCCTCTCTTCAACAACGAAGGAAATCCCTATGTACAAACATTTAAACTGTAACATCTGGAGCGCAGTAATTTTATCTTGAAGATCCACATCAAACAAACCTGCAGCTCAGCCCAAGAAGATATACAAATACTTCCCCAAGGAGACCCCAGTCTTATAACTTGGGTACCAGGAGACTTGTGATTTAAAAGAAAGATAATTCAGCATCTCTTTATCCACGCCTGACAAGTCTGCCTTCGGAGGGCATTAGTGAGAAATTATCGCTCTTAATCAAACCCAAAGTAAAACAGATTTGTCCCAATTATTTGATGCAGGCCTTGAAAATACCCAGTTTAAAATTTATAACCCAAGAAACCCTATGCATCATTTGCAGCTAGAGCTTTACCCAAGAAATTTCACTTGGGTTACACTTTTTTTTTTCCCCCCCTGTACAGCTGAATCGCTAAAATAAGCACCCAGCCATATATAGCGCAGCGCGTTGGCACTCGCAGCGGTGGGGAATGACTGGATTCAATTTTCCATGGAAGATGACAATTAAAATTGCTTTCTTTGGTATATCCCATCCTTTCTGTTGTTTTTCTGTGCTCTCCAAGCGCAGAGTAAATTTAGGACGCTGAGCTCCTTTTCCTTCAAAATCTCACTTCCAGTTTCCATCTTATTAAAGACATGACTTAACTTTAATGTGTGTAGCATAAACGGTATCGTAAAGAGGAAGAATTAAAACAGCATGGGAACATTTGCAGCTTCAAGAGGGGGAAATGGCACAGTATATTTCCTTTTTATTGGTTGTTGTTGTTTATCCAGTGGATAAACCTCGGCGTTCCCTCTCCTACCGAACGCTTCGCCTGCCTTGCAATAATTGGGAATTCCACGTTTCGCAAAGTTATTATATTATATCCACAAATAATCCATCTTGTCAAGTCCATCTCGTACGTCGAAGATAAAGTTGGAGCTGAGTCACTGCAGACATCTGGAGAAGGTTCATTACTTGTAATTGCGAGCCCCTCTGTTAATGCACCCCATGAGAAAGGAGCTGACAGGCTGCATATTTCTGCAAACTGTTCCCAGAAAGAACCAATTTCCTGACTTCCATGTGGTGTCAATAATATAGGCATGAGATGGAGCAGTGCTTATGAAATATTAAATCTGCTTACAGGACCCAGCTATAAGCAAATTCAGACCACCTGGGAGATGGAGGTTTGCACCGGGTATGTAGAGTTTGGCACTCACCTGGTACATGAGACCGACGGGCTCTAGTCTGGGCATTTTGGCTTATTTACCACAAAACTTCCTGACGGTAGTAGAGGGGAAGAGAAAAAGGCAGGGGGTGGAGGGAGTAAAACACATTTCTTCACGTTTAGGACTCAAACCTTTCAAATCACTGACATTATTAAATTTACTATCACAAGCAGCCAGGGATCTTATTATTCATTGGGGGAGGAAAAAAAAAAAAAAAAAAAAAAGAAAAAAAGAAAAAGGGCTGATATTTCATGGCTTTTGAGTTAGATCATTTTGGTTCGTGCCAATGAAAACAAAGCATTAGTGTTTTGATGTTTTAATGTAATGATTTAATTCTCTCATTGATATTAGAACCCAGAAACACAACAAACACGAAGACCCCTTCAAAACCCTTCAGTCGGAGCGAAGGCTCTTAAATCACTTCGGCACTCCGACCTCCCCTTTCGTGGCAGGGGGCTGTGCAAAGAGGGGGTCCTTACCATGGTGAACGTGCAGTTTGGTAGCTCTAACCTGCGTCCAGCGAGCTTGCCTGTGTAAATTGAAAAACATCTGGGCTCTTATTGCTGGCATGAGCAGCAGTTCCTTGACCTCAGAGCAGATCTGTCGACTCGAGCTCCAACACAGCCTTTTCGCTAGTTCACCCCTGATTTTCCTCCCCAGAAGGCAACCCAGCACCCCTGGGCTGGGAGCAGACAGAGACATGGGGACATGGGGAGAAAGCAATTTTAATGGCATTACACCACCACCTATATTTTACTTCCCAGTGTTCAGGGCTGGGGACGAGGAGTGGTCTCCATTTTCCCTAAGCTGGAAATAAAAGACACAAGTTTTGCCTTAGTAAGGACTAAGGGAAGAAGCAGGGGAGAAATAGGCTATCAGGAGAGCAACAGCAAGATGCCAGCAAGCCTAATGGGGCCATTTTGCTCTATGCTGCATAGAAAACAGAGGTGAAACATTGCATGGGACTTATTAGCAACAACTTCCAGCAGGAGAAGCTGCCTGAGATGATGTGGACAGGCCCCAGAGGTGGTGGAAGAAGGGAGATTCACATGGTACTGAAGGTCCAACCGCTACCATTCTATGATTCTAAGGTCAAGAGTTGACCCACACCAAGCTGAGACGTGCGGTATGGAGATGTAGGATCAGGCCAGGTTGGCACCTTTACAGAATCACAGAATTACTGGGGCTGGAAAAGACCTCTGAGATCATCAAGTCCAGCACATGACCCAACACCGCTACATCAGCTAGACCATGGCACTAAATGCCACATCCAGCCTTTGTTTAAACACATCCAGGGACAGTGACTCCACCACCTCCCTGGGCAGTCCATTCCAATGTGTGATCACCCTCTCTGTCAGGAAGTGCTTCTTGATATCCAACCGAAACCTCCCCTGGTGCAGCTTCAGGTCATGCCTTCTCGTCCTGTCACTAGTTGCCTGGGAGAAGAACCTGACCCCCCCTGACTACACCCTCCCTTCAGGTAGTTGTAGAGAGTGATAAGGTGCCGCCTGAGTTTCCTCTTCTCCAGGCTAAACGACCCCAGGTCCCTCAGCCTCTCCTCATAAGACTTGCCTTCTAGTCCCTTCCCCAGCCTCATTGCTCTCCTCTGGACACGCTCCAGCACCTCAATATCCTTCTTGAAGTGAGGGGCCCAGAACTGTGCCCAGTACTCGAGGTGAGGCCTCACCAGTGCTGAGTACAGGGGGAGAATCACATCCCTAGTCCTGTTGGCCACACTATTCCTGATACAAAGTTTTGGTAGCAGAGGGGGAGAGGGCTACGGGGTGGTTTCTGTAAGAAGCTGCTAGAAGCTTCCTCTATGTCTGGTAGAGCCAATGCCAGACAGTTCCAAGATGGACACGCCACTGGCCAAGGCCAAGTAAATCATTGGCAGTGGTAGTACCACTGGGATAACATATTTAAGAAGGGAGGGAAAAAACTGAACAACAGCAACTCTAGCCAGAGAGGGGAGTGTTATGTGAGAGAAACAACCCTGCAGATACCAAGGTCAGTGAAGAAGGAGGGCGAGGAGGTGCTCCAGGTGCTGGGGCAGAGATTCCCCTGCAGACCATGGTGAACACCATGGTGAGGCAGGCTGTGGCCCTGCAGCCCATCAAGTTTAACAGTGGAGCAGACATCCACCTGCAGCCTGTGGAGGACCCCACACTGGAGCAGGTGGATGCCTGAAGGAGGCTGTGACCCCATGGGAAGCCTGTGCTGGAGCAAGCTTCTGGCAGTACCTGTGAACCCATGGAGAGAGGAACCCACACCAGAGCAGGTTTGCTGGCAGGAGTTGTGGCCCCATGGGGGACCCACACTGGAGCAGTCTGTTCCTGAAGGACTGCACCCCATGGAAGGACTCTTGCTGGAGCAGTTTTGTGAAGAACTGAAGCCTATGGAGAGGACTCACAGTGGAGAAGTTTGTGGAGGACTGTCTCTCATGGGAGGGACCCCATGCTGGAACAGAAGAGTGTGAGAAGTTTCCCCCCTGAGGAGGGAGGAGCAACAGAGACAGCATATGATGAACTGACTGTAACACTCATTCCCTGTCCCCCCACTACTACTGGGAGAGAAGAGTTTGAGAAAATCAGGAGTGAAGTTGAGCCTGGGACAAAGGGAAGGGTGGGGTAAAGGTGTTTTAAGATTTGTTTTCATTACTCATCATCCTACTCTGATTTGATTGGTAATAAGCTAATTTCCCCAAGTCAAAGTTGTTTTCCCTATGACAGTAATCACTGAGCGATCTCCCTGTCCTTATCTTGACCCACAAACTTTTTGTTGTATTTTCTCTACTCTATCCAGCTGAGGAGAGGAGTGATAGAGAGGCTTTAAGGAATACCTGGAGTCCAGCCAGGGTCAACCCACCCCACTAGATCACCTGTTCTGTCTTCCTCCCCAAGGATCTCCTGTGGCTAGAATGTGACTCCAGCAATAGTTTGACACCGTGTATTAAGTTCTTGCATGTAGGGTTGCTGCAAGGTTGTGCCCTCCTATGAAATGTCAGACAGGTGAGCCCTACCCCCACCTCTTCTGTATGGACAGGAGAATTCTTCTCCAGCTTGGAGAAGCAAGGTATCATTTATAACTTGACTTCAGGCATAAGAACTGTGATTGTCATTTTAATTACATGGTCACTGGAAGTTCAAGGGAAACTGTGCCTCTTCCCAAGTTGGCTACTATGGGCGAGATTTCTCAAGGTGCTCAGCACAAATTAGTTCTAAGTGGCTAATCCAGTAGCACTTTTAGGCGAACAACAGGGGTGCTCTGGGGGGGGAGAATGTTCTTGGATGAGGTGTGTTGATGATGCCGCTGTTCTTTTTCTTTTTCTCCCTCCCTCGCCTCAACCCACTCTCAATGAAGACAACACAGAGCACTATGTCACTGGCATCCTGGTTCAGGTGGAATGAGCCCCCAAGCCGCATTTCTCAGAGGAGCCCCACAGAAATGGTGGTTGAGACACTAATGATGGAGCTGAACTGGCAGACCAAGCAGGCAGAGAAGCAGCAGCGAGAGCGGGAGAATGAGTATCGCAAGATCAAGACTGGGGTGGACTACGGCTGGCTGGTCAGCTATCCAAAGCAGAGCTATGATATCAGCCCAGGAGAACGGCTGCAGCTGGAGGATATGTGTACCAAAATACATCCTTCCTACTGTGGGCCTGTCATACTCAGGTACAGTAAAAGATGTGATGATACAGACCTTTCCTTTCCCGCTCTCCTCTTTATGATACATGAGGAGGGAGTGAGAGTTCTTAGGACCAACAGAACCAAAACTTGGCACCCTGCATCATAAGACACGCTGGGACAGCGTCTTTGTGGAAGAAGGGAAATCTAATGTTTTAAGTCAGTTTAACATGGTATCATTTCCTTCAAAGTTACGAAATGTCATTTCCCTCTGAGATTGACTTGAGTACTTCACACTCCTGAGCAGCCAGAGAAGCTTTACCTTGCCTGAAGAACAGTTACTATTTCAGTATTGTGATTGCTTTTGCTTCAGTCCTTAGAATCTTATAATAATTAAGGTTTAAAGAGACGTCTAGAAGTATGTGTTTCAACCTCCTACTCAGTGTAGGGCCAGCTTCGAAGTTAGATCATGTTGTTCAAGGCCTTGTGGTGTTTATCCACTCTACTGGAGTCTTCCTTCCTTGATTTAAGCCATTCAGCACGTCTGTTGAGGCAGTTGCACCCAGTGTCCAGACTAGCCAAAAGATGTTACTGTGTTTTTCAGCCTGTGAGCCAGGTAATCCCAGAGGAAGGAGAGATTCCATCCTTCTTCCTCCACGCTCTTGACATGGAGTTAGGATGGAGGTGGGACATGCAGCTGGCTTGAACAGTTAGGTGGTGCTTCTGCCTTCTGCAGCATAGATGTAGATACAGTCCTTGGACTTGCTGTTGCATCTTTCAAGTGCTAGACATAGGATCGCTGCTTGCCAGCTGAGTGACCTTCTGTGAAAATGCCTTCAGAAACAGGCCTAACCCTGCTGTAGCCTCCAAACTGGAAGTGAGGGAGGTGACTCCTCCTTTTTAGGGGACTGTTCTAAGTTAAACCCACTCACTTAGCACAGTGCAGGTGAGTAGTGACTCTGAAGTTCACCTTAACCAAAGCAAAGTTGTGAAATAGGCCTTCATAATTCACTTCCCCTGTTCCAATATGTTCTTCAGTTGGGATCAGAAAGAAGTCCAGTGAGGCCATATACAGTGGGATGCTCAGCACTCTGCAGTCCCTCACTGCATATGCTGGCACTTTTTTTCCCTTGAACATATGGATTTACAGCTCCTGAACTACAGCTGTAAGAGGTCTGGAAATAGCTAGCCCTCTGTCTTACAGTGAGAGTGGCCAGGAAAAGATGCCAAAGCTACTTCTCTAGCCCTCATCTTCCCCAGGGCTGAACCCTGGAACCAAGCTGGCACAGGGCTTTGATTCTTGCAGAAGTTGCTGTGGTGGAAGAATCAGAGATTTGGGATCATTTAGTGGCCAAGTTCTCTCCAGTGAAAGTTTGCTAGAAACAGCACCTGCCTTGTATTTGTCTAACTCCAAGCTATGCTGTAAACAAGCCCACTACAAGCCCCTTGTGGTTCAGAGCTATTTTCACCATCCCCAGGGCCACTGAGCAAGGCCTGTCTGGCAAACAGGTTATTTCCATGAGAGCAGGCTTCAGTCGCTGGAGCTGGAAGGCCCCAAGGTTCATCACCTCCTTCAGAACAGAGTATTAAGCTGAGGCATATACAACTTGCTGCTGGTCTGTTGTTTGTTTGTTTTTTTGCTTGCTTGGTTGGTTGGTTTCTTAACTGAGATCATGCAAGATGCATGATTCCAGTGCAGCTTGTAGTGCTTGTTCACTGTTGTTCAGGATTCAGCATACTGTTGGCAGTAGATAAACATACTCGGAGATATTGGTGGGCTCTGTGTGGGCATAACTGAAAAAGGGTAAAACCATCCTCTTATAAATTGCTGTTATAGGCTCTCATAAATAGTATTACAGTATGATTCAGGAAGTGGCATGATTTTCTTTATTCCATACTATGCAGTTTGCATGATTAGCAGAGCTACATTAAAAAAAATCAGGCTTGCATAACCTTTGTTGGTTCAGTTCCATGATTGCAAAGGGAATGTCATAGCCACAAAAATGGCAGAACTGGATCAGATCAAAGGGCTGTTAGATCTGATGTGCAATCTTTAGGTAAGAGAGTGTCCAGTAGCATTACTGTAAGGAAAAGAGAAAAGAACAAGGCAAGAAAATATGACCGTATGGACAATTACAATATCTTGTATATAGCCTCCAAATTGCTGTGCTTTGTAACTTGGAGACTTCTGGAGCCAAGAGGTGATCCTTCTGTCCGTAATTGCCCTACATGGCTTTTTCTTTCAGTGGTTTGCTTACATTATGGGGTTTTGCTTTTCTTTTTTTTGAACACGTTTAAACTTTTAGCATTTGTGACACCCCACGGCAGAGTTCCACATCTGAACTACAACTCTGCTGCAGAAACCTGTATTTTGCTTGTCTTAAACTAACATGCATTAGTTTTATTTGATAATCCCCTCTTCTTGTCTCGAAATACAGTTGACCCCTCTTTTCTACCTCTCTTCTAACTGAGTGCGCTGTGATTCAGCTGGTGTGGAAACAATTAAAAAGAATGGGACCTGGTGTGCTAGGAGCTGAAAATGTGCAGGAGAAAGGAGGAGAATGCAATCTAATGAAAAGACAGCCAAAACTGGAGAAATTCTCCTCTCAGAAAGTGAGATAACAGAGAATTTAAAGGCTTCCTCAAAATTGCACAAGATGAGTATAATAGGATTTCAAGTGAAATCTTCATATTTCCAGTGAAGTACTTGAATCACAAGATCCTTGCACTGCTGATGTTTCCTCTTGAATACCCTGTGACTTTCTAGTATACAGTAACTTTCAGAAAAAACTTCCATCAAAAAAATAAAAAAGCTACGTGCTTGTATTTGGAAATTCAAATGCAGAGTACGGACTTTACTGAAGCCCTTGGTCCTGTCTGAAATACTAAGCTTGATCCTTCCCCTTCCATCTTAGTCATTTGAAGAGCTGAAGTCCTTTTTGATAATACTTCAATAACCCAAGTAGCATGCATCTTGCAAGACTACAGATTTTGATTTGTTTGTGTCATGCAAGGCCTCCTTCTTTGTGAGATTTTGAGCTCAAAGCCAGAACAAATTATTTTTATATGAATTGTGACAGATGACGTCACTTTATTCTCCAAAGGTCTAAATGATTATCCAAATTACCTTTTTCTGTGGCTACAGTCACATCTACTGAGAGGCAGAGTTTCCATAGATTTGCTTATTTAGATGTGCAGGAGGTTGGAAAGGAGCATTTCTGAAATGGGAGGTTTTTTTCAGCTCCAGTTTACCTGTTTTGTATTTTGGGTCAATAGAAACTTCTTTTGAGTGTCATGAAATTTTTGAAGGATTGAAGCACACTGCAAATACCATCATATAGCTGGAGACTGATTCATCTCGTACAAAAAAAAAGCTATTGCATTCACGTGTAACTTAGCTTTAGGTTACTGGATTGAAGACAGGTGACTGTATTTGAAATTGAATCCTGGAGCCATTTGAACGTAGTGACAGTGATTTCTGATGAGGCCTGTAGTACCTAACTGTCATGGTTAAACTGAATGAGTTGACTGGTAGCTTGCTAATACAAAATGCTAGATTTTGGCCATCTTTACTCAGAGTTTTAGCTCTAATCAGAGCTAGTTATGGTCTGTTTCACTCCTTTCACTTTCAGCAAAAGTGAAACAGAGGGTTTCTGTCCTTCTCCACCCAGAGAGAAGCATATAAAAACCCTAATACAGAGATGTAAACCCGTGTTTTGGTGATCTGAGATGTTATTAAGGACTATAATTTTCTAAGGATTGTGTATAGGAGATGTGGACTTCCTAGTATGCTTGAATGTAAGACAAATGCCTTAAATCAGAAATGGATTTTACAGCTATGAAAATTTGAGGCAATGTGACCTAAGTGCGGCGGTTAGTGTGAATACCATAGTCCTTTGGGAGTCAAGTAGCCTCTAGCAAAGCTGTTTAACAATATAACCAGAATTATTGCTCAAAATATAGATTCAGGAGTCAGCAGGTATTTATTAGCACTAAGTACTCCACATTTTCTTTGAAGGACTAAATCTACTTAGAGCTCCCAGTTCAGACAGGCACTCAGGAATACACTGAACTATAACTATATTGTTTAAGTCCAGGGACTTCCATTGGATTTAACAGGTCGTTGAAGTTCAGGCTGTACTTGGGAAACCTACTGAACTGGGGACCTACAGAATAACAGGCAGGTGACAGTGCTTTAAAAAGAGCAGTGCCAGTAGGAGCCAAGTGCAGCCAGATTCTTAAGATTTAATGGCCGTATAAGGAAACAGAAGGGTCACAATCTGAAGAATTTGTCTGAACTGATTAAAACACAGCCCGGACTGTGAAATGTGCTCATCCCTGTGTGTGAATATACATGCTCCCCAAGCTTCTGGGCTGGTTCAGGGTGAGTTTTGTTGACAGTCACGCCTAAGACTCTGTGACTTGCATAATATATTACAGGTTAGCTCCCAGTAGTATCGTAACTTCTTTCACAAACAAGAGAGATAGGTATACTTTTCTGATGAGTAAGGAAACCCTGCTGAGGGATTTCGAGATACGGTTGTGCAGTTGCCTAGTTTGAAACTATTCCATGCAAATAGGTAAGGGCATTAACCTGTGCTAGAAGATGAGCAAGCCTCGTGCAGTTTTGTGTGCTTAATTCCACTGAGCAGCTTTGTGCGAGTTTGTTTCCTAGGATACAAGTCCATATTCCTTGATTCCAGTGGTTTTACTGTTTTTATATGTTTCATGTTTTGTGCAGAGAGCAGACTGCTGGATCATCCAGCACATCAACTAGCTGTCATTGATAACTGGGAAAGATGCCTTCAATTATGTACAGGTGTCTGCAGCAAATTTTCTCACCTATTTTCTGACACACAGACTGGTTTAGCTAGACCTCAGCCCCTGGTAACCTGTTCGTCCTTTCTGCTAAGAAAATTTGTGGCATACCCACATTTTGGACTTCATACATGGGCTGTCCCTTATTAAATGTGCTGTTATTTAAGTTAGGTGGGCACTAATAAAAGAGTAAAGTTAGTTCATCCTATTCCATCTGAATTAGAGCAGCATTTCTTTGGGTGACTGGCAGACAGTCTGTTGGATTGCTTCTTAGACCTGCTCAAATCCATATGAAGTAGTTTTCGTGTTGGTCCTGCAAAGTCAGAAGTAAATCTTAACAGCAAAAGGAGAGTTCACGAAAGGATTCTTGCTGCCCTAGCTAAGGAGAGTGCATACAGGCAGATAGTTCTGAAGGTGGAAAGTTACACTGATTTTAGAATCATAGATTCATGGAATTCTAATAACTGTTTCAGCTGATTGGTTGGGAGTCTTATTAGGAAGACAGGGCATTAGCATTAGAGCTCTGTGCTCAGGGGGCAAATTTGCTGTCGTACCAGCCATTTTTCCCTCCTGTTCCCAGAGCCAGTCACTGGTGCAGTAATAGCCTGACAGTAGCTGCTACCTGCTCTGGAGCCACAATCGAGCAGCATGACATAGCCTCTAAAACTGGAGGCAGTGATGAGACCTTCTGGGTGCACAATTGCTGATACAAAAGAAGAGGATCCACTGACAGATATGTAACATGACAGCATCACTCTTTAAAATACACGTGGAGATAAAATAATGGAATGACTTATTCAGTTCACCTCTACAATGAAAGTTCTTTGAAGGTGCTTTCCCTAGTATTATAATAATAATGTTGCAAAGACTTGGGCTTTGATGGACTTTTCTGTGTTTCTGACTAGGATAAAGGGAAAAGTGTATTTATTGTGAAAACTGTACTTCTGGCTCTTTGATAATGCAACTGAAGTGCCTTGGAAGGCAGAAAGGATGCTTGCAATGTACAGCAAATCTCCATTATTGCTGTTACGTGCTAACCCTCAGCAAGACCTAGTCTCTTGCTTTTACAGGCTTTGCACAACTCATTTTAGCATCACTGTGTAAATACTTATGTACCAGTGTAAACTACAGTGTCTCAGAGGCTTTTTGCACCCAAATGTTCACAGTTTAGAGTGGTTTTTTTTTTTCATGGAAGGGCAGTAGTGCTGGAGGAGACAGGAGATTAGGAATTCATCCAAAGCAACTGAAATGGTTAAAGAACATCTTGGTGACTTTGGTAGGTTTTCTGTCAAACTCCTTTAGCTTGACCCTGATCAGCTTCTGCTGATACTGAGTTCCCTCTGCATGCAATACTGGTGCCTCCACAGCTGTACATGTTGCTGCTAATACTTGCTGTGAGAGAAGCACACTGAAATATCTGGGATGGAGCACAGTGTTAACATGTATGTCCAACAGCAAGCTTCCACAGTAAGAGTTAAATGGTATAAATGTACAAAGAGTCTTTATGGTCTATCTCTGATTTTCTTTCTGTCCTTATTACCTTGGGTACCCTTTGGTACACCAACAAGCAGTGCAATTCCATAGTGCACTAAACTCTTTGTTACGTTACTAGAGCTTATCAAAAAACCCAAGAGGCAAGACACTATTCTATCAGCTTCTGCTGATAGATAGATAGGCTTATGTAAATGCAATACTACTGTTTTTCCTCTTTGTTCACTTTTGTTGGAGAAAAATATGAAAATGCTTACAGACCTTATACTCTTTAGCTTCCATTAAGTACAAATACCTGGATTTTAGCGAAGTACAAGTTTATCTCTGTGTCTGCTTCTAGATAGGATTTTTATGTTAAGAACTGAATGGGTATTAGAAGAGTAGCCATATTACCATCTGTCATAACTGCATACTGTTACAGAACAACTAGAATATCTGTCACCAATCTGTGAGCCTTGGGAGGGGATTCCACACGCTCCAGGCTGGGAACGAAATCGCCCAACAAGGTGTCAGGAATGGTGTGTTCTCTTCTTGGCCTGGCCAGTGACCCACTCAGTGACTTCAAGAAAACTATCCTGCTCTGCATCTCATCTTCCTCACCTGAAATATAAACAGTGGCAATTCTTCCTTTCCCTAGTATTAAGCTATCTTGATAAACACTAAAACCCCAGCATTTTGAGCTCGTTGCTGAGAAGGCACTGGACTAATTCCCAGTTGTCCAATTAGATACAGCATCATACTGCCAATCAAGGTGTTAACAGCTAAGCCAGTCCATTTTCTTACAGAAATCCATAGGAAGATGAAATACCACTTGACTGAAATTTAAATATTGAGAAACTACCAAACACCCAAACGTAAGAGTTTTACAGGATTTTTGTTGGTCAAGTGGCCACTGGATAATGCCATGGTGAATGAGAACTGGAACAGGGGGAGTCTTGTGTGATTTTTCCCTGATTTATCCTCAGCTTCTGGTAAGTTCAGGGACTACCTGAGCAAAGATTTGCATTTGGACAATCACATTTAATCAGCAGTGATGGCAACACTTTCCACAAACTTGTCTAATCATTTTGTTTCCTATGTTATTGATAGCACTGAGTTCTGATTTAATTAAAATTTCTGTGTAGAAAGAGCATTTCCTTCTGTTTCAAACTTGCCCCCTTCTACCTTTGTTTGGTGTTCTCTATTATTCCTTCCACTGAAGAGAAACAGTGATTCACTGCTTCCTTACATTCTCTGGCTTGCTTGTGATTTTAGAGACCTTGAGAATATCTTTACTGCCCCTCCCTGTTGTTGTTCCCTTCAGTCCAGGGAGTCCCATCTTTGTGGGAAAGTGCAGGTTCCGAGCCTAGCGCAGTGACTTGGCAGCAATCTGTAATTTGGTGTTTTTAATCAATGCTGTGCCTTGACTGTGCTTTCAGATTCCGGCAACTCATTGCTGAATATGAACCAGAAGTGCAGGAAGTATCCCGGATCTTCCGTTCTGTCCTGCAGGAAGCTGCTGAGAAGATCAAAGAGGAGGAAGAAGCCAAGAAGCTTGCCAGGCAATGGAACACAAAGAACAAAACCAGTCTCTCCTTAACAACATTTAAATCTCGATCCAGGATTTCCCCATTCATCAGTGACATCAAGACCATCTCTGAGGATGTGGAACGGGGCACCCAGCCCACCAGGAGGGTTTGGAGCATGCCAGAATTTCGGAATGCCAAGGATTACTGACTATATTGAATAAGGTTTTTAGACAGTGATCTTTCAAAATCCCACTTAACCCCTTTTTTAGCTCTACTGTTTCTTCTTTGTTCCAGCTCTTCCTTCCTGTCTCTCTCTTGGAAGCTGTGTTCATAGTAACTGCTGTTGATGCCCATGGTGTGCGACACGATTTATTACCAAACATGCTAGCCTTTCCTTTAATTGAGTAGCTATTCAGTAACCTTAAGGGCAAGGCTCACTTACTATCTCATTTTTATTACTGCTTTCTCATGGAAAATTAATTAGTTTTGTGATGTCTTGTCTTTTTCCTTCTCCCCTTAGCCTGGATGTAGTTATTTATAAAAGCTTTTGGCCCAAGCTACAGAGAGCTGCTGGCTGGACCAATCTTGCTGAAAGCAAGACAGCAAGTTACACGAGTGAGGCTTGCAGGATCAGGCCTGTGAGTTAAAGTTAGTATCTGATTTGGAACTGAACTTCCAACTAATAGCCTTCCTCAGTGCTACAAGAAACCTCACAGGTAACCTCAGCACTGCTCTTGATCAGCTTTTTGCTGACAATTCACAATCCAACCTGAGTAGAAACAGACCCAAGCTTTTTGAGATGAAAGACCAATATTACTCCGCAGCAACCAGTTTATGCATGCTCAGGTTTCTTGGGTATTTTGTCTTTTGTGCAGGCAGAACCCCCTGAACCTTGCACCTGCAAAGTAGATAGAAATGTAACAACCTGCCGTGTAGATACACAGGCAGATACATCAGTGCTGTGTCAAATGCTGTTCTTGGTCCTCAGTGTTCTGTGTTGCTGAGGTAAGTGCTCCACCCCACATCCCAGTCATATATTAGTGGGCTGAAATCAATATTTAGGGCTAAGCCTGAAAAAGTAATAAAGTATAGCAACAACGTACATAGAAGGGAATCAGCATTTGTCTACAGGGCTCTTTGTACAGATGCAACAGTTGAGATCATTTTAACTAACTGCTGCTGAGTGTGACTAAAGGGCTTTGGTAGACACTTTGTTACCTCAGTCTTCTCCTGAGTGCTCAGAAGACAGCTTTCCATTATCACAGAGGGTTGGCCAGGGAGTTGATACTGTTACGAAAGAAACTTTACTGCAAACTGAGTATCTTGTAGGCCAGCATTGCTCTGCAGTGACCTTGAAGAAACACGAAGACGCCACTGAGGAAAAGCTGCTAGGCCCCTAACTCAGCATCTGTAGGGGGAACTCTCAGCAGCAAAGCAAAGAGAATGGCGTGCTGTGAAAGCCAGGGGTCCTGTAGAGATGGGTAAGGAAGAGAGGGATTTCCCTGTACGACTGGCTTTTGGGGAATCATCCCAGTGGGGTAGATCCTCCCAGAGGAGCCTGTAGCTTTGTTGTTCTTTTGTTAATTTCTGACTCTTCCCTGGGGATCTCTGCAGCAGCATGTGGGTACTGCTACAGCCAAGATAAAACTCTCTGAAGCTGTGTCAACTCTGGGAAGAATTCCAGTACATTAAATCTATCCTAGAGTAGAAATACGCAGTTTCTTCCAGAAATGGGGGAGGGCAGCATAAAACAAAGATCAAGATCAGACCCTTAAGAGTTCTCTAAGGCTGTGTGATTCTGGCTCTTCCGCTCTCCCCTCTGGGCTATCGAAGATTGAAGCAAGGATTTCTTATTAGCACAAGGCTGTAGTTTCTAATCCCTTGCTAAACACTGCTGACAGCAGCTCTCCTAGGGACAGAGAGCAGAAGCTCACTTTTAATCAAAAACACCTCAGGGCTTCCGAATACAGCAACCAGTTTGGGATGGGCTATTTCAACTCTAGGTCAATGAGGAAGAGGTTAAAGCCTTCCGACGATCAGCTTTGTGTTTTTCAGCTGTACATCCTTGTGAAGTAATGTGATTGTGTATATGAAATAAAAACAAAGGCTTGCCATACATAGCATAGCCTTAGCTGTCTAGAAGACGTGGGATGTCTAGCAAGGGATCATCACAATTTGCAGAAAAACTCTTCTCTGGAAAAAAGTTAAATCGTATTTTTTTTTGTATATTTGCAAGCCACTCTATAGTACTGAAGACTGAGATGAATTCATGATTTCCATGCTGCAGCGCTGTAGTCATTTTATTTGCACTCATGTTCTATTTGACACCTTCAGTATTGACTGTATTGATGCAATATTTGATGGACTGCTGAGAGAGACGGGATACTCTGACAACACTGACTTAAAGCTTTTTGTAACGGTACAGCATCTGTAATGCGCTCACTCTTTCTTCAGGAGAACCAGGAGTACCTAACTTCCCTACACAAGTCTACAAAGACAAGGAAATCCCCTGAAGGGTGTTCATGCTGTCACAGCAGCCTGTGATCATATTGTGTACTTCACTAACAACCTCCAGCTAGCAGATGCCATACTTCTTTTAACAGCCAGCAAAGGGAGACAAATCCGATCCATGCTCAAAGCCATATATGTTATGGAGGTCAGGCTGTGGCAGTGCCTGTGACTGCTGTTTTGCCTCTATTTACCTATCATTTCTATTTCCACAATAAAATGTAATTCAAACTTTTAAACAGTATCGTTCTCCCTGTACCTCTTCTGCAAGTTACACTGAGCTCCACAGCAGCATCTGATGATAAAGGCATATCCAGATACCAAGCTATGAGGTTTCTATTCCTACTATGTGCTATCTAGTACTCTTAAAGGTATAGGAGTAGCACCATGTTTGCCTCTAGCCAGCTGCTTGGAGATTGACTGCGACCTGCACTGTGTATGCACCAGCAGTTACTGAAGCAGAGCTGGGGAGGTGGTTAGGATGCATGACTGCTGCACTAGGCTTGTGGTGCTTGGTTTTCTTAGAACTGAGCCACAGATGTTCCTTTGGTCACAGCATGTGGCAACAACTACCCACTCACTCATGTTTGCATTGTCCCAGTTCCACATTCTGTGTGGTTAAAGCAGCATTTTAGTTCAAATTGGGAACATGCAGCTCCTGATTGTCCCCATCTATTGTGCTATGGCACATGGCACTGGGCAGGCACAGTGGGCAAAACAGATGGCTTTTGGATGAAGTTAACCCAAATGATCTACTGCAACTGGCTCACAGACCATAAAGCTGGACTAACACTGGTCTGAAGTAAACCCTCATGAAACATCTATAGTGGGAACACCAGGTCCTCACCGACAGCTGTCTAATGCTACAGCTCTGTTCCTCCTGCATTACTTGCTAGTGTTAAACAAACAAACAAACCCAAACCTTTCTACACAGCTGTGATGAGACACTCTGATCTGTTCTTAGCTCTTCCCGAGAGCTAGTCCAGTGTC
Source organism: Actenoides lindsayi (assembly GCA_025331215.1). Taxonomy (NCBI): domain Eukaryota; kingdom Metazoa; phylum Chordata; class Aves; order Coraciiformes; family Alcedinidae; genus Actenoides; species Actenoides lindsayi. The sequence goes on along the minus strand of WTSP01016796.1, from coordinate 67,484 downwards.
TTCTTGAAGAAGAATAAAAAGCGAAATAGCAGCACAACATCATTAACAAGCAAACAAAGTGGACTGGAAAAGAATCATTCTATGTCCTCAATCATTTGCTCAAAACTGAGCAAGGATTTTGGCTTCAGCTCAGCGTGTTGCTGCTGCCCCAGTGCTGGTGGAGTTACATTGTACAAAGGACATCTTTACACCCAGGAAGAAAACCAGCCCTAGACTTAGTATACATTCTAACAAGTAATGGCAGTACCTCTATAGCAGCTCAGCTCTGCTGCTCAGCTTCAAGGGGCTAACACTCCTCAGATTTACTACTTACCTGAGATGAGAATGTGCAGCCCTGCTTCCATGGCATCTACAGATGAGCTTGGCCCATAGGCTGTGGTAGCCAGCAAAGGTGTGCAGGAGGTGAGGTTCCGCACCCGTATCAGCATAGAGCTCAGACAACTATCACACCACGGGGAACTGGAGTAAGCTTCACAGGAAATACCTGTCTGCTGAGATTGCACTGTTTATACATTTCATTGCAGAGAATTAAAGCAAAGATGTGAAATATAAAACAGTATTTTGTACTTGTTGTCTTTAATTAAAGATCTCCTGAATCTGTTTACATCTAGCCAAACACAACTGTTCCACTGCCCTACTGTGCACTGTGTATGTATCAAAGGAGGAAGGCAAGAATGGTAAAGGCACAACAAACCCAATCTTCTCTCTCTACAGGCTACAAGTGCAGTCATCTACCTTCTATCTTGCTATCGCTACAAACACATCCCAAGATTTAAGGTGATAAATAAACAAGATTAAACAACTGCAAAGGTCTGAAATTCTCTGGAGTAAAGTGGTTTACAGATACAACCTTTAAGTCTTCATCAACGTGCTTCCAAGCATGTCCTACATTAAGCAGTATTACCACAAAATGAGAAGATATGACAAAATGGATGTTTTTATCTCCAGCCACTTTTGAGTCACTCCTGTTGATTCTGTACCTGATCCCCCAGGTACTAGATCACCTTGATATTAGCAGATGGCCCCAGATGGTTCAGGGCTCCCTCTGCTAAGCATTGTACATGCAAAGCATGTGTATGCTAAAAAGAAGTAATTTTTTCCCCCCACACAAAGTATTATCAAAGTACGGATCGCACTGCTGAGCACACTCTGGCGACCAGACAGGTGAGTGGTTCCAAAAGGGACTATTCGAGTTCAGAGCGTTAGTGAACCACGGTGATCAGGATGCAGCCTACAGCACAGGGCTTAAGCCGCTCCTTGCCAGAAGCTGTAAACAAGCAAAGGTCTCTGTGTTGTTGCTTACATTGCTTCCCCAAAACACTGATAGGGGCCTGTTCCAGAAGGAAAAAACTATAGATGGCTAAGTCTCGACTGGATGGTCATTCTGGCATTCCTGTGTTCTGCTGCACCTCCCTGAAAAGGACACTGCACCCTAGTTTTGCCCAAAAAGCATTCTGAGAAGCAGTGGACCATGTGAGTCAAGGATTTTTCGGTTGTGCCTTGCAGTGAGGAAGGGCTGTTAAGAATCCCTCAGTTCCACCCACCTGTGCTAGGCAGAGACATCATCATCTCAGCGCCTGCCCTTTCCTGGTACTGCCATCCCTGCTGTGGGCTGTCAGTATAAGGGACCTCTTGTTCCCTTTGTATGATCAGACAAGCCATGTTTCGAGCTGGCTTACATCAGGAAGATACTGTTCTGGCCCTGAGAGTTGGGTCTCCAGCCCAGGTCTCCCAATGACCACCATGTATTTTCTGTGCAGTTGCTGCACAGAGATATTCTCAAACTGAAGGACAATCTTTGCAGGACGAGATCTTAATGAACATGACAGAAAGGTGAGGAAAAAGGGCTACAAGAAGCACACTGAATTATGTGGTGACTTATGGTTATCTGCGTGTATTGTACACTTCATAAATTCTTAGGGCCTTGGCTAGATAATCAGATTATAGCATCCCACCTCAGTATTTTAGTCACAATGACATTTTGCCTCTACCCAAAAAGTCTAATCTGACTCAGTAGCAGATACTGCAGAAGCGTGGGAAAGAGCATGTGTGTTTTCTACATCAGTGTTTCCTCTCAGAAGTTAATTACTGCTACAGCCGTTTAGTGATCACAATGCCATATTCTCAGAGGCCTCTTATCAGGTCACAAGCCATGTGCAGTACCTTTCCCAACCTTATTCTCTGCACTGTGAGGTTGCCTAAAGCAACAGATTGTACCTACTTTAGTCAGAAGGCTGTTTAAATAACCAGATGTGATATGAAGCAGTTGACAGTTAAATACTCCAAAAGTATTTTATTTTTTTTTTCCTATATTCTGGCACTGGAGGTCTGAAATTATTTAAAAGATGGAGAAGAGGAGGGTGCAGTTTCTGAAGAACTCAGCATCCCCTGGAAAGGATAGTGCAAGAACACCTGTTCCTTCCAGGTCCCTGGTGGCTCTCAGCAACTTGCTCCTGTTGCCTTCAACTACTTAGAAATTAAAAGTTTTCCTCTGACATTAGCACAACAGCACCAAAATGAGAGACTGTTGTCTATCCACAGCCCAGCCAAGAGCAAGAAATCAACAAAGGCTGGATTAAATTCATAGGATGGCAGTAACAAATGCTCCCCATAAACATTTGTTTAGATAATGTTCAATAATGTAACAAATTATCCCCATAAACATTTGTAAGACGGAAGATATAATTAGGTCTTTGCAGGGTAATTATAGGGTTTTAAAATAAGAAAGTGCAAAGCCAATGTCCAAAGGTAAAAAATAAAATAAATAAATTGAATTTCTGCGACCGTCCAGCTGGACAGCAATGCCACCTGCTGGCAGAATTCCCAGCACAGATTGACCAGGAAACTGGTTTCTAACCAGGCCTCTCCTGACAAATACAGTTTCCTCACTCTTGTGGTACCTTTCTCTCACACCAATGACTTCCGGAGAAAACACTCCCAAATGGAGATCAAACGGAACCCAAGCGATGGTAGGTGCAGTGCTTGGTGCCTTACTGAAAACAGCAGCAGTGGCCAGCATGCTGCTATCAGAACAGCTGTCATCTCAAACACTGTGCCTCTGTGATGGATGTACACTTAACAGATTGGATATTAATGACATTCTTCACACTGTTTGAAAAGGTTTAAAACATGCTTCCTTAGAGCCCTCAGCACCACATCCTGCTCTTCCCTCAGCACCACATCCTGCTCTTCCCTCAGCACCACATCCTGCTCTTCCCTCAGAAAACACTAGATGTTTCCTATTACTTGTGAAACACAATTTAAGACCAAAATTGAACAGGCAAGAAAAAAAACAAAACAAACCTGTTGTCCACAGCCAAAGAAATCATGATCTCTGCATTGGACAGCAATTTTGACAATTCATTTTGTCCAGATATAGAACTAGAAAACTGGAGGCTTGCCAATAATTTTAAGAAGCAGCTTATCACCCCACAGCTTCAAATATAACCAAGTAGCAGACTGGAGGATTTTCAGGTGTGCCCAGGACCTCACTAACACTTAAAATTCAGCCTGGAGGGCCCAAATGAGAATGGAGTACTCAACCTTGAGAGCTGAACAAGAACTGTTGAAACTTTTTTTCTAAATAGGCACAGCAGAACCAGGAGTACATTTAACAGGTACAACAAAGCATAGAAGAGCTCCATCCAGTGGTTAAGGTCCCCACCTGCACCTCACCAGGCCAGGTTCAGCTGGTGACATGGGGCAAGTTACTTCAAGCTCTCTGATCTCTGCTTTCACCTGCATATAGAGCTCACTCAGTTTTCCCCCCCCTGCAAAGGATGACTGAGAAGCTTATGTATTACTGCAGCATGAAACATCCAGGTACATCAAAAGAGCACAACTTGCCTAAATTCAACCATACTAAATATACAAGTATCAAAACTGCAGGCCCCACTCAGCACTGCAGGATGATACATCTCAGCTCAACAGAGGCAAGTACTTCCAAGACAAAGTGGTATTTTTATGTATTTTCTCACCTTGATGTCTTGTATATTTTTGCAAGGGCAAAGGAGTCACGTTCAGGCAAATCATAAAGGAAACGAGTAACAAAGAATTGCACTGCCCATGAGAACTGGCTGAATCACTTCATTCCTTGCATCAATCATTCTTTCGTGTTTGGGTTTTTGCCTGTTTTCTCTACATAACAAAAGAAACGTACCTAACTGTGCTTCACTGCCTTCTGATAACTTTTGGGACTATTACCAGTTTTATCAATTGTGGAGAGATCTCTAGAAACACCCAGTTCCTTTCCTGCTCCATGACAATTACTCACTAGATCCAGGAGGTCCAAATGAGCATGCTCCACCACGGGACTGATGAAAACCACACAGCCATACTACATTTATGTCTGCTTAACTACAGCACAGAAGAGGGAGATGGGACTAGAGCGGTAGCAAGAGTTTAAAGAGCAGCAGGCACAAATGCAAAGGGACCAATTCTGCTGCTTGTGGCACAACTTTTTGTAAATGGAATACTTAAAAAGGGTGCAGAGAAGGATGGGCATGGTGGCAGCAGCTCAGATAATATATCCTACCACTCCACCACATCCCAGTGACTTCTGCTTCTGGAATTTCTTTTGTTAAAAAGATTCAACTGAGATCTGCATGATTCCCAGCCTGGAAAAAGGTGCAGGGACACGAGTGGGTGTGAGTGATCACACACACACAAAAAAAGTAGGTTTCACATCTGAAAGACTTCTATTGTTCAGCATTTTAGCAAGAATCTCAACTTGTCTGGCCAGGTAAGCTTCTGCAGCCCCTTTCTTATCACCTGATGTCTACTCAACTCCATGACTTCTGACAGCAGCAGTCTCCCTCCATCCCTACCTCATACATTCTCTATTGTTCTATTGTTCCAGCCTTCATCTTCCCCCACAATATGCACTTTTTTGAGACCTGGCAGCAAGGCTCTCTATCAGCCATTTGCGTATCGGGCTGACATCCCACGCCACTTCACAGTTCCCTCATGCAAATTTCTTGAGCTGTATTCCATCACATTCCTCTACATCTCTTACCTTACTGTCATAACCTTCACATCTGGTTCAGTCTTTGGTTCAGCTGCCACAAGAGTGATCTGAAGCATCATCAAGAAGGTATCCTTTAGTGAAAAGGTCAACAAAATGAACTTCTTTCCTGAGGCGGCATGGTATGGACAGTAATTCTGGCCTGCACTCACTCAGGAGACTGGAACCTGTTGGCCAGCTCCATACAGCAGCCTCAAAGATACTCAGTCCCAAGAAGATTCACATGATCTCAGTGCTTGTGGGTAAAGATGGGGGAGGGAGGGATGCAACACGAACTCAGACCTCTAGAAACCACATGGAGATGGGCAGGAAAGAAAAGCAGGCTTATAAAAGCAGCAACTGCTGGAAAGTTTCAGCCAGCACTTATAACTGACTGGGCAGGACAGAGTAAAACTGAATCACTGTCACAGAACTTAGGTAGCTTGGTTTCTAAAAGAAATTATAGCTTAGAAGTAAATGCTGGCATAGAAATACTTTAAAGCATTACCAAAGCATATCCAGCATGTCAAAACTACACAGGAAAAATTCTTCTGTCCTGAAACAGGAAAAAAAAAAGTGATCTGACTCCTTGCTGTACACTGAGAGTTGGCAACTACCAACATCCTGAAAGAGGAACAGACCACATGAAGGTTCTTTGCCTTTTCCATACTAACATGGGACAGCGAAGGAGTTTTTATAATCCTGACTGATCTTGAAAATGGCAGCAGAAAGCATATTATTTCAATTCAGTCTGAACCTTCCAGCCAATGCCATTCCTTATGAATGCAATCTCTGGGTTTCCCATTTTTGCTACTTTCTATCTCCCAAATTTCATCTTCTCAGAGCATATTTGGGATTAACCTTGTTAAGAGAAGTCCAGAGATAAAAGCTGCTTGTCTGGGCAAGATCCTTTAGCATCGCTACCTACAAGATACTAAACATAGCATAAATCAAAGCATGATTCCCATGGAAAAAAAAAAAAAAAAAAAAGAGGTTTTTTGTTTATTTGTTTTTTCCTCTACTGATATTTTACAACAGTGCTTCCAAACAAAGCTTCCACCACTAGGTTAAAAGTCAAGGAAACTCCAATTCTTACCTATGTGTTTTCGTGTTTTATGTTCATAAGGATGTAAGGACTTAGCTCTTCTGTATCAGGGCTTTAGTCTCTAAAGAGTTACATCTCTGCAACAATTGTAAAATGTTTCAAAGACAAACACGCACACCAAAAAAAAAAAACCAAACCAACCTAAGGGAAAAAGGATTCTAGCAGGTTCAGAAGGTTTCACACATTAAATCTGAAGATTTGTATCACAGCTTAAGGGAAAATTTTAAAACTGTTTTACTTAAAACACCATGGCAGACAGACACAGAGTTTTCCATTTGTTTGCTGTTTAATGTACTCCCCACACCCTGACCACCATACACCTCATATTCTTGACAAAGTCAACTACCCTTGACTTGTTTATCCAGATACTCCTAAACTGTGGTTCCCGAGGAGCACTTCCTGCTCTGAGGAAACTAATACACACACACATATGCTATGCTGGGGTCCTCCTGCATATCCAGACCAGTGGGCTATCAAGACACCAGAAGGGTCACTGTCACTGCCTGCCTTGGCATCATTCCTACGTCTCTTTCTCTTTCCATTAGGCTAAGATACACAGTATGTGTTGTGCTGCACCTGAGACAGGGGAAGATTTGATACACAGCTCACAGGATCACAAAGGTAGGCCAGAACTCCAGAGTTTTTAGGTCTAGGAACTGCACATCCAGATGTGGTGGGTAAACTATCTATTGTCAGCTGCCTTTGAACAGCTGATCCAGATAAATAAACAGAACCAGAGACCTTTCCTGCTTCTTTTTTAGGATAAAAATCATTCAGCTACTGTTACTGCTCTAGAGTATTTTGCTGTCACACTTTCTAGTGAGAGAGAGCAATAAACCACCCAGAGGATGATCATATCTCAGACTGAAAGAAAATAATATATTAGTGAACAAACTGTCAAAAAATCATTTATGTAAAAGTACGTTCTATTTACAAAGGTCAACTTGCTTTTTAGGACAAGTAAAACCACTACTGGAAAAAATATACACATAGAAATGCCTCATCTTTCAAATAGACATTTACAAATGCTCTGCTTTGATTTAACTACTAGAAACGTTAAGACATTTGAAATTAAGAGTGCGTTCTGCATGCAGTTAGGATAGAAATTACATTACTGGACTTCAACGTGTCATTTGTTTCTCATTATCAACGACACACTCTTAGTCTCTTCTAAAACACCACAGCCTGGCTATTACCTTAGGATCTCAAAAGAAGGACACGGATCTTCATTAACAAGTTATCAGTTACTCTTCATTTTGCCATTAAAAAAAGGACATCCCGATTGTCTTCTCAGCAGGAGAGTCTGGTCTTGTCAAATTTGGCGTCCTTTTCCCTGAGTTTCCCTTTAGTGTTTTGCTAGGCATGATGATGGTTGGCTTGGTATATTTACAAGTCCTGGGTCAGCACTCTTCCCGTTATAAGGCAGAGTTCAGAAATTCAAGGAGTTCTGCACGGTTCCGGTCTCTCTGTAGAGGAGAAAAGCAGAGGCATTGGTTCAACAGACCTGTCCTCTGCGGACCAAAGCTGCGTCACGCTGCTTTCTGCGGGGCTTTCGCATCTCAGCGGGCAGCGCAACCAACGCTACCACAGCCGGGTATGACCGCCTACCACTGAGGTGCGAGTGCCTGCAGGAAGTGCAAGGCAATGGGTACTCAAGAGAGATGCTAGAGGAGACCAGATGTCACTGGTGCTATCTCATGATACATTTTCTAAGTGGCTTCCCGTGGAGGCTCCATTAGGTTGCATCACGTAGCTCACAGCCTGCTCAGGAAGGAACTCACAAGCAACAGATGCAATTCTCGGGTGTCTGAGGCAACTTTCACTGTACACACAGCAAGTCTTGTGTTTTGGGAAGTAAAATTTTGTTTTTCTAGGCATAAGCAGCAACTTGCAGCATAACAGAAAGGGAAACATAAACTTAGGTTCTTTCTTTACATAGGAGATGGCCCAGACAGTCAAAAAAATTGTTTCTAGTGTTTTTTAAAAATCACCGCTTATAAAACAATTATTGAATCTTAAAATATCACGAAGAATGAACGTGGTTCAATTCAGCACATTCATGACAATGGCCACCAATCAAAAAAGGACCAACATCAAATATTTGACATCAAATATTGTAACAAGCAATATTTGGGATAAGGCTAACAAGTTACCAGGATAAGGCCAGTAAGTATTCAGCACAGCTTAACAAAAACTTCAGTGCCACAGAAATAAGATAATGTGTTTTTGATTGAATTTATCTTGGAATGCTCAGGTCTGCTTTGATAGCTATAGAATGAACTGTTAATGGCTGAATGAGAAATTGGATACCTCAGCGCAGTAACACTTTTAACACATACTGACTAGTACCAGAAGCCCTCTGCAGATCACTCTAAGGTGTGGAAACTGCTGAAAAGAGTGAACATATCAAAGTGCTGAGTCCAAACACCCACAGCAATGGCACAAAACGCTATTCATGATGTCCATTTCCCTGGGTACCTCAGCAAAAGCATTTGACTGCTTTGAGAGAACGTACGAGCACGTGGTCCTAATGCTACTATCATCTTTTTTTAGTTCTTCTCTAAATAATGGCTAGCCCCATGCGCATTGCAAAAACACAGAAAAGCAACAATTACCACAACTGATCACAAGAGACTGGAAGAAGATGAGGGCAATTAAAAGCAGTGCAAATTAAATCAACAGAGAAAGCCACAAATCAGCTAAACATGATAGACTGAAATTCTAAGAACCTGCACAAGCATCCTTTGGTTTATCTATTCATGCCTGAGTGCTCACTCATAACACAAAACCTGACAAAAGACCGAATTACAATTTATCAGCTGGCATCACAGCCTCATTAAAAGCTACACTCAATGAATAACTCTTCACTGTAAGATCTAGTCTTCTACAGAAGACTACTAATAGAAAAATACACAGCATTTTCCCTTAGGGATACACAGACTATTTCAACTCTTACCTCTTTATCCTTCTTAGTCTTCTTTATTCTCATCTTAATTTTTTTTCCAGTTATCATGCTGTAGTTTTCATTCTTCTTTTTGTTTTTAAAGAACTAAAATAACATCAAACATTAGAAAGACATAAGCTCTGCTTTATTTTGTAATGCTACAAATCTTAAATAAAATTACAGACAATTTTTTTTATGCTTCCTAACTGTCCAAAACAATAGAAATAGGTTCCTATTTGCCGATTACAAAACTGGTGCTGTTATAAATATTTTTATGGCAGGACAGATTAAGTATTTAGCTGAGAAATATAATGAGACTTTAGGCTCACACCAGTATACCTTGGAAAGCTGGACAGGTCCTGTTTTCTCTTTCTGTTTCTTCTTTTCTTTCTTCTTCTTCATTTTGTTCTCTTTTTTCCTTTTCTATAAGCAGAAGACATATACTCTTATGTTTACAGACTCATGAGGGCAAAAAAATGAAACCCACAAGTGGCTCTCGATGCCTCAGCTAGTCAGGACAGCCACTACTGCTTGTCCTTACCACTGCTGAACAGGTTCTATCTGAAGTACACAGAAAGTAATGCAATGGGGGTAGCAATCCTTGATATCTTGAGAAACAGAAATGGTCTGATTCCATATTCTCTCTCTTTTAATGTAACCCCAATATAAAAAAATCTATGAACAGAAGGTCTTAATAAAATGAAAAATTACAACAGCAAGAATCAACCTCTCACTGACTATAAATCATTTCTTGTGGCAAATTGTATGAAGTTACCAAGACTCCCCACTTCTCTTTACTTCAGACTACTCTAAAAGAGAGCTGGACCAGCAATAGTTGGCAAAAGGAACCTGTGAATTGCTTCTATTTTAGTATACAGTGAAGTATATGCCAACCTATTGGTTCACCTACTGTAACCCCAGAAGCACAATTCAGGTTTACATAGTCACAGACAGAAGCATTAAACATTACATGACATTCAAGGTTATCAAAATATGAAGAATTATTTTCTGTTTGTTAAATACTTACTCCTTTTTGCAAATGTTTACCTTTTTGTTATGTTTTTCTTTTTTCTTTTTCTTTGATTTAGACTTAGGAGAGTCTAAAATTAAAAAAAACCAAAAAAACAACAAAAAACCAAAACAAACCACAAAACATATCAAACATTGTAAGTTTATCATTCCAAAAAAGGCATTTGGTTTTACAGATAAGGCACATAGAAAGTAAATGTGAGAAGAAAATGCTTTAATTCAGCTATATTTATATTAACACTGTTTCAGACTAACCCTGACAAAGTAAGTAAAGAGAAACACAGATAAAAAAGTGACGGAAAAATCTCCATTTTGGTCTCCCAAGGAATGTCATCTCCATTCCTGGAGTGGCACCCAAGACTGGGGCAATCATTGTCATCCAATGTCTTTAACTGCAGGTTAGGCAACCTTTCCACTGTTGTGCTGCTACAATGTATTTTCACTAGATCTAATTCAAATCTCTCCTGTTGCAATTTAAGATAATTATTTCTTGCTCTGGGAGTCACACTACAGTGGCAACTACCTACACCTATTATGCCTGTCTCAGCTCAATCACCTCATTTCTTTTCTTCTCTAGATGCAGTAAACAAGTATTGTTTAAACACACCCTTGTAGGACCTTTTTGCTAGATTGTCTGCTCTCCCCTAAGAATGGGAAAACTTAGGGAATTTTATCTGTAAAGTTTTAGCAACCCTATAGAGTATGCAGATTGAAAACATGAACCTAATTCAGAATTCATTTTTTTCCTCATATACATGTTTCTTGACATCCCTCCTAAAGATAATCAGAAAGCATGCCAAGAATGCTCACAGTTAGTGTCTGACATGATATTTTAATTCTTCTTAGAAGTTTTAGAGTGCATCACATTTCTTCATTCAAGAAGAATTTGCCCCATCAAATGTACATGTTCACAGATTCTAGTATTTTCAGAATATATTTATGTCAGATACATTAAGTCAAGCCATGAAAGCATGAGAACAAGTAATATTCCCATACAGATGTAAATCTGCTTCAAGAAAAGCATAACTGAGTCTCTGTTAAACTGTGGAATACAGTCACAAATATGAGGCCCTGTATGAGACGGTGAAGTTTCACCCAACCCTGATGTTAGACCTATCGTCAGGAGAACTCTAGTTCATACTAGAATTCTTCCCAATCATAGTAACAAAACAAAACAAACAAAAAAAGCCACTTCAGTGTTTAGCCTGACAAACTTTATTAAAAAAATGGCAATTTGATCACATTACCTGCAGTGGCACCAAATCTTCTGACACAGAATATCTAAACAATGCACTCTTGATATAATCAGCAATACATTCCCCCTGAGCTCACAAGTTATACCCTTATAAAAAAGCTACACTTACTCCCAGATAGTATCAACCCCAAGATGTTTAAGTAAGCAGTAGCTTAGTATAGAAAGTCTTAATCCTGCAAGGCTTACTATGTCTTCCCGTTGAACTTGGTCATTGGTATTAATATACTTCATGTGAGTCCTCAATGCTAAATGCTTGAAATGTTAAGACCAAAGTACGACTAAATCAAACACCCCAACTCTGGTCTAGACAGATGGATGAAGTAGAAAAAGATCTGTATTTGCTACACTTGCAAAACCCTGAGTTTTAAATATATACAGCATATTGTTATGAAGTTTCTTTGCATGGCAGTTTCTATTTTGAAGTTATTTAAATTAACACAGGAGCATTGCATACTGTGTGAAAAGAAGGACTGTAACACAGCAATAGCAAAGGGTCGAGAGAAACACTCTGAACATGCAGTATGGGTAATCCACACAGTCCCTTTATGGTGGTTTAGACACATCTAAAACAAGCTTTAAATGTTTCGAGGAGTGCTATCGGAACTGGTAAACATCATATGTATGCATGGAGGTAGCTTACCTCTGCTACTTGAGGAAGACGACCTTGATGATGAGCGTGATGAGGAGGAAGAACTGGATGTAGTGCTAGAAGACGATGTGGATGAAATGGATGATGATCTGCTTCTGCTGCGTTTTCGTTTCCTTTTTTCTTTTCCTTAGGATAACACAAGGCAACAGTGACAAGCATGCCAGTACCTACCATCTACAAAAATGACCTTTCACACCAAAAGCCTATTTTGAGGAGTTGGTGGGGGCTTTTTCCCCCTCTTCCGGTGCACCATGGTCGATTACCATTAGCAAGCGACAACGCTCAACATCAGAGTCAAACATGATAACTGACGTAAAGGGTAACACACACAACACCGTAGCACTGACACAGATTAGCGCTGCCTACCTCGGACTTTCAGCTCTTCTTGTGAAGTTGCACAGAGCGCCCTGCTTTTTTCATCTTTGACGTTATCCATATCTGGTGAGAGTCAAAAGCATGTTCAATAACACCATTTCCAAAAGACTTCGGGGGGGGAGGGCAAACGGCAGTGCAGAGACAGAGGAAATCAGCGTACACTTCTAAGGGCAGCCCCACAGCCATTTCTATCAAACTGCATCACACTGCGGTGAAATGCAAGCTTAGGCTCTCATCCTCTTGCATGAGGAATCTGAGGCCCAAATCCTGTTTTGTCAGGGTCGACGGCTGTGCCGTCAGTGCAGATACCGGTTTCTTTGCCGCCGCCACGCTGCAGGCTACCGGTGAACGGCAGGATTCCTCCTAGCACGGCCGAGAAGGAAGCCCTGCGGGCCGCCTACATGCTGCAGCCGCCGCCAGGGTCCTGAAACTGAGGGCTGGAGGCTCACGCTCCAACCCGCTCCGCACGCCCCGCGCCGGCACTCACCCACCCGCGGCCCTACCCAGCCCCGCCGGCAGCCCGCCGCCCGGGAAGGGTCCCCCGCCGCCCGACCCGAGCCGAGCCGAGCCGAGCCGAGCCGAGCCGAGCCGCTGGCCGCCGCACGGCCGCGTACAGGCCGCACCGCCATTTCCCGGAGAAAGACCGTCTCCCACCCGCTCTCCGCGGCCGGGTCCGGCGCGGCGGCTCACAGAACCCCCCTCTGCCAGACCCACCCCGGGATGGGGAGTCGGCAGCTACCGCTCCGGCTGCCTCCCCAACGACGCGCTTACCAAAGGGCGGCCCGGGCCCTGCTGCGCACTGCTGGCGACCCGGAAGCGCTGCACGCTTCCTGCCCGCCGAGCCGGCAGGGCGGTTGGGCCGCTTCCAGCTCCTGCTCCGCCGGTCTGTGCCGCACCAGCTCCTCTGCTCGGGGTTGAGGGCTTCTAGGGGCCGAGGGCGGCGCCTGGGGCGAAGATTCCGGCCACGTTAAGGGCCACGCTACCGTCCTCCACCGGCGCAGAGCTCTGGGGTCCCGCACGGTGCTGCCGCCTCGGCCTGCGGCGCCTCCAGCGGGAGAGGGGGCACAGGCCCAGGCAGACGCGCACTCGAACTCCTACCTGACCCGTACGCTGAGCTTGAACGGGTGTTACGAAGCCTTATGCTGAACCTCGCCTGCAACGGAAGCAAAAGTTATTTACTCCATTCAGACACTTAGCGGCTCCTGCCCCAGGAACCAGTCTGTTCGTGCTTCCCAGGATCCGCAGGATTTCCTCTCCTCCCAGCCTTTCTCACCCCGCCAGGCCAGCATGGGCCGTTGCCTTGACTGGGTGCTGTCCTGTTGTTCAGCTCTGCAGTTAGCCCTAATGGCCTGCGGCCCAGTGCATGGACTTCCTGCAGCTCCCAAGGAACAGCTCTGGGTGAGCCAGGTCCAGCAGTGGCTCCTGCAGTGGAGAATCCCCAGCCCAAGTGACCCTTGCAATGTTACTGCTGTGCACCAGTGCACGGACACAACCTTTCTGCTTGTGTTTTATCTCCACGCACACGGATGTGAGTCAAGCAGGGTGGCTATAGATTGACTACAGTGAAAGGACCTTGCATCTTGTCCCAGGACCAAATTTCCCACTCCCTCACACAGTGTGAAGGCTGCTCTCGTGCTGCCCACAGCAGCACGCTGCTAAGGCTGACCCATGACCTCCACCCTACCTGCCATATTTACAGAGGTGGGACACTTCATGGCACTGAGTGTGTGTTTGAGCTTTCACAGAGGAATGGAAGTCAGATGCTAACATTTTTCCCAAGCTGATTTCCAACACTTTGGGCTTAACCGTGCCAAGTTTATCAGTCCCTGTAAAATATCATGTTCTCAAACATCAAGTAATGATGGGATACTGAAATAATTCCTGTTACTGGCCTGAACTGGAACAAATCCAACCTCAGCTGAACTCTAACTCTCTCCAAACAGAAATAACCTCCTGGTTTGATTTTGATGGATCCTCAGACCCCAAAGATCTTCGCTGGATCTAGCTTAGAAATTACCAAACTTCTATGTGCAGTGGCTTTACAATATTCGTGTATAAACCAAAGTACCTATGAAGCATATTGATCCTTAACCTAAAGCAGTGTCAGGTTTTTCTTGCATTGTAAACAAAGTTTTGGGTGCAAATATCCAGTACTCCACATCATCCTAAAAGTCTTCTTCAATCCAGCCAAAAGGAGTATACACCACACTCACTCCAGAAGGATGGTAGAATTGTTTATTCTTACATTAGTTTATGTATACAGTGATGACATTTGGCTAGAAAAATGCCTGTGTCATAGTAAGAGATATTCAAACAACTACAAACTGTCAATAAATACATTAAAAACATACTGTATGCTGATGTAGAAATACCTTACGCTTTTTTGGTTACTTGCCCAGTAGAATATTACTGAAAAGTTTTTTGGTGTTTTTCATGCAACAACAAAATTCTTCCTGACAATTCATGCTATACAACTTTTTTTTTTTTCTTTATTAGGAATGGGATGAAATTTAAAATCCTGTTTACAAGTAGTAAAAAGCACTGAAAATGTTAACATAAATCTCTCAATTGTAATAAAAAGAACCAATTGAAAGAAGGTTGTCTTTAAAAAAATTCATTTTCTCAACTAATTATTTATAAAACAGGCAGTATTTCAAAAGGGATGTTTCCATCACCCAGGATGAATCATTTGTGCTTCAAAATTTAAAAAAAGAATATTCGTGGCAAAAACCTAAACCCGTCTGGTAGGTAGAGGAGAGATTGCAGTATGGACTCGCAAAAACCAAACATGCTTTCAAAATCTGTCCAGGAACACACTAAACACTTACCCACATCACTATGCCATCACCTACTCTAACAATTAGAAATGGAGTTTTAATAATACTTAGCTGTTTTCATGCTCAAAATTCTTCACAAACATTTAAATAGTCTTAACACTTCTGCAAGTATTATTATCCCCATTTTACGCTTGGGGCAGCGGAGGCAGAGAGGGCTGGGAATGTGCCACGGTACAGACCACATTCTGTCCCTCTTGCCTCCCTTGATTGTCCACATTCTTCATCACTTTCTGTATTTTGCACTCAGCGTACTGAAGAGTCCCAGGAAACACGGGTGGTAACATTTCCATCAGTTATTAGTGGTTATTATGCAAGTTGTGCCACTTTGAAATTTAGATGACAAATATTAAAGTAATAATCGACACAAAGTCCACATCCGAGGCTTCGGATGGATGTCCTAGAATGCCACACCATTTTCAACCCAAGCTTGATCTTTCTGTAACGAAGTGCTAGGGACGTGAGGCCTAATTCTCTCTATTGTACAGACAAAATGACCCTTGAAGTCAGTCATGGCTGTACAAAAGAACAAGATCTCACCTTCTATCTGTCCCTGGGAACACAGAAAGCCTCTACAGTGGCCCTGTACATCCTGACATCACACAACCAAAAGGACATCTAGATCAAAATGAAGATTTCAGATTTGCTAACTCACCGTAAGGTACAGATAACTAAGGTCTCTTCCCTCCCTCCCCTGAAACGGAAAATATTTGTGTCTGAATTACGTCCTAGGAGCCTTGTGGGAAAGTAGGTGCCTAGCAATGAGACTGCAGACGTAAAATACAGTATTTTGCCTTCATCTTGGTATTGTATTGTTTCATCCTGCAGAGAAAGGATATTTTTGATTTTGCCACATTCGCCCTCTTGAATTTTCTACCTTATACCTTGCAGTCTGTGCCCTGTTTTGATTTTTATCCTGCCTAGTTTACTCTTAGCCTAAACTGAGCCTGTTTTTTTTCCCGTTTCTTGACAAACTCTGAGTTTGCTCTGCCAGTGGACTGCAGGAGCGTTGGATAACGTCGTGGTGTTTCACTACCTGATCTGTGAGAGATGGCAGAGACATAAAATGTTGTCACTTGTAATAACAAAATGACAGAGCGTGCAAAATTACATCCCTCTTACAGGCACCCAAAAGGCTTTTAAAAGGCACATGTGTTCTTTGTCACTTGTTCCTCAGTGCCTGATCTTGGTAGTCTTAGCGCATCTGCAAGAAACCCTGTACAATGCACATGTTCCCTTGGAGGGAGCTTGGAATAAAAATTAAGACCTTGAGTTGTCTTTCATAGTTAGTGGTCGTTACTCAGCAGCTGTCTCACCTTTTAACAAATGCTAGAGCTGCATTACCTGGGAGAACCGGGTTCTTACAGCAACCTCACTCCCCAGTCCATTTTCCTCCTCCTTTCCCAAACATCCCCATTTCTAGCAGAGGGGAACAGTGCATGTTATGTGGGCTTTTTCTCAAGCAGATATCCAAAGCTCTTCCTGCCTTCTGTAGAGCTGGTAGACTAGAAGACACCTCTTTTGTACAGATGTGAGAGCAAAAGTACAGGAGTTTTACCCCGCTTCTTCCAGCAGCACAGTCAAGATCTGGCAGGCTGGCTGAGTACCCTGCTTCTGGCCGTGTCCTGAGAGGTGAGAAGCACCTGCAGCTTCTTTTGACTTCAGATGGGGACTGTGGATGTTTACCACCTATGGAAATCAGTCCCAAGGCACTAGGCAGGAATGGAAAGGCCATGACAAAGCTATTGTGACCTGGGGATACTCTATACAGCTGAAATACCAGGCTAGAAAAGTGAGAGACATGGGCATCTTCCTCTGGGTTTTCTGGAAAAAAAAAACCAAACAACCAAAACAACATAACAAAAAAGATGTAAGATCCCAGACAAATGTTTTCCCACCTGACTGAAATCATTCTCTCCGCTTCAAAAATCCAGGAGATGGAGGGATCAAGATACATATTGATTCACATTTGCTAATGTGGAAATGTTTCAGTTTCAGATAGGTGAAATGTACTTGCATGCTTGAACATGGCTTCAGTTCTGTGTGAGGCATGGGAGCCCACAGGCCTGCTTGGGCTCCAGGGGCCTTACTGGAGGAGTTTCATTTTCAAACTGCAGTCTTGTGATGGGAGCCAAGCATTCCTTCCAGCCTGGACCGAGCCAAGTCTGGACTGGATGCGTGTTCACATCAAACTGGACTTCTAGCTGCCTTAAAAATGCAGTCTTGAGAAAAAGGTTAAAAAAGGAAAGGCTGATGCTTTGGCAATTCATTATCTGTTGTGCAGTCCAAAAGCCTTGAAACATTATCAGTAGCTCGACTAGTGGCAATTCACTATTGCATGGCTGGTAGTCACCAAAAAAGCATTTCTTAATGGTTAAAGCAGTCACATTGATCGGGCACGCTTTTCACAATTCCTCCAGATCGGTTAAGTCCACAACAACTTTCAAAAACAGAGTGTCATCTCTGATGTAGGTGTTCTTTGTGTTCTCCAGGACCGTGTGCGGCACAAAGCGTGGACATCCAGAGGCAATATTCATTTCTCCATCTGGCCTTTTGAAACTGCTACTATTGGGGTCAGCTCTAAAGACTTCCACGATGTGATTTTTTTTCCCGCTTTGGTCCAAAAGCATAAGTGTAACTTTTTGCTTGAAAGGCCACAGCAGCAGTGAGTCGAACTCCCCTCTCATCACCACAAAGTAGAGAGAGACATGTGTTCCCTTCCCTGAGCCATCCCCATTCAGGTAGGCTCTCGCACATAGCCTGTACCCGCAGCGGCTGGTGTAAAAGGGCTGACTGAATATGGAGAGGACACGGCCTTCCACCGCTTCTTTTTTCTTCATCTTGTAGTCCGTGATTTTCCAGATTAATTTCCCATTGTAGCATGTGCCTTCCAAAAGCTTAAACCGTTCTTCGTTTTTATTGAGCTGTGCTTTGTGAATATTGATCTGGAGATCATGTTTGCTGGACTGACCTTCCAAAACAACTTGGGGGAGACGAAAGAAAAGAAAAAAAGAAAATGAGAGAAACATTTGGTAAAATAAAACTGTCAAAGCACTGGATACAAAGAGAACCAGGCTTGAGCTGACAATACTGAACTACTCAATCCTGTGTACAGGCGGTTACCTGGTGTTACTACACCTGTGAACTTTAATTGTAATTGCAGCTTGTAGCTGAATAAGGAAAATCGGTAACTACCAACCAGATTTATTGCCTGACTATGGACAGTACCACAGCCTCCGTCAAAGGGCACCAGCCTGACCAAGCCAGCTCTCCAGCCCTGCAGTGCCACAGGAATTCAGGAGACATTGTGGAGCAGGGGAATGTGGGACGATGCAGCACGCAGCACCACAGCTTGGTCTTAGGAAGTGAGAAGCAAAAAGCCCCTTCTGGTGAAGAGCTGCAACTGACTGACTGTAGCACCAGAGCCTCTGCTTAGCCACCAGTAAATCACAAAAACCCCACACCCATGCAGAAAAGAACCAAAGCCCCAACACACCCAAGCGCTGATCATACGTCTCCATCAGGGCAATCTTCTGTTTTACATTTTCAATTGTGTCAAACAGGGATCTCAAGTCTAATTTGCTTTGTTGCTGGTTTGCCATCTGTATTAGCTGTTTCACTTGTGATTCCAGGCGTGCAGACTTATCCAAGTGACTGGCCAGAGCCTTCCCAGTTCATGCCATTGGAAGAGGGTGGAAGCAGAGACATTCATAAAATCAGCCATTTCATTTGAAATAAGATAAAGAAGCCTTTAGTGTGCCAGCAATATCAACTATATGGTGCATTCAAAAGTACTCTGCTGACTTAGGAATGCATCCAAATGCTCCTTCATAATGAATTTGGCATTTATTGATTGAGAAGCCATCCCTTACTCAGATCCATTAGCACTGCATCACTTCATTCAATTGATTATTCAAATTTACACTTGCCTCTTTGCCATGGGGATCTGGCTGTGGGGATTTATACAGTGCTTTTTGCCCAGATCAGATATCCAAACTTTATCAGTTAAAAGAAAAAGACAACGCTGTATTGTAAAAAAAAAAGAAGAAGGGCTTGTGAAGTGTTTGGGAAATTTCTTATCACCCTGCTATTGCTGACAACTATTACCGGATAAATGTATTTCAGGATGCAAAGAAAGAAATTGGCAAAAAAGGTAAAATCAATGTCTCACCTGCGTGCTTACCATCAAGTTGCTATTTTTACCAAACAGTTGTGTAAACTGTCTGAATTCTTTCTCACATTTTTTAATGGCCTCTGCTAGCTGCTGGATTTTAATCTCTTTACATTCCAGGCTCTTATACAGGTCAGATATCTACAGATGGAAGAAAACAGAGTAAAAATGCTAAGGCGCATCAAAAAATACAATGATCAAATTAAAACATATGTGACTACATAGAAGAAAGTGGAAAAGTTTACAGTCCAAAACCTCTAACTTTATAGCACTACTTAATTTGCAATTTGTGGATAAGCACTGGCACAAACTGAACATAAGGTAATAATACTCTTTAATAGATCTGTGTGGCAACGGGTGCAAAGAGACTTACATCTCTCATCCCCATCATGATGATTCATTTGACTCCATAGTGATATAATACGTATTTTCATGCACACCTGTGTGTAAGTTTCTGAGTTTTTGTTTTTCCTCTGCTGAGGTCTAACCAGTAAAAGAGGTGAATCAGTGATGAATACTAACTCCAAATCCAAGTTGTACTTTGGGGGCCTTATTTTTAGCAAAAATGAGCAAAAAAAGTAAGTCAACCATCAGTTTGAATGCATTTACCTTAGTGGGATTGGGCACACACGCAGTGTCACCTGCTGGGAGCCGCAGAAATGATTGTGAATGGAAAGGCAACTGGTTCTGCACTACTCTGTGATGCTTCTATGGAGTGGGTGACTTGGGCATCTGAAGGCTCCTTTTTGGAGCTCTTTGACCAGCCACTGAAACTTTAAAATGCTTTATTTCCAAACCTAGTATTCACTGTGAAGAGAGACCAAAAGCTAATGAGGCGAGCAACGGCAGTGAGCCTCCCACTGTGTTTGGTGGAGAATATATGTGCCTGAGCACAGAAAGGTTTCTATCTAATTAATTGACTTCACTAGAAGAGCTTATTCTGACTTCTGAGGTGTGCAAAGACCATAAAAACAGTCTTTTAAAATGTACCTGAGTTAAACCAGGCAACAAATGTAGAATCTTGTATCATCCTCCAACCAGCCAAGAACCGCTGAAGAGTGCTCATTAAATATGACTTACCTGTTCTTCCAGACGGGAGTTCTTGTCTAAAATCTGCAGCATGTGTTCCCTCAGGGCACTGTTCTCATGTTCGGCAAGTTTCCCTCGTTTAACCTTAGTGAGGCAAAGGGGGAAGTGAAAGAAAAAAATAATAAGATATGCAGATTTTTGAAGCTGTTAGTAAAAAAATTATTGACGCAAGTATTTAAAATGTCTCCTCTGTGCTTTGAAAGTAAGGGAATGGCAGTCCTGATTCTCTAGTATAGCATCTTGGCCAATACTAGAAATGGTTGTGAAAGAACAAAAATTGGTTATTTTCATTAATTTCTCTGATTGGTTTGGGAACCAAATTCCAGTCCCAGTACAAAGAAGATCTATAAAACAGTACCTTTGCAAGACAGCCATACTGCTTATACGGACAGTCCACTTCTGCCTCAGGGCACACCGTGTGGTGCTTTTCAATCTGCGCATTAACAAAGAAACTTGTAATGAAATAAATAGTAAGTAACTTGCCACACTGATAAATCTGAATACCTGCATAAAGGGTGAAAAAAGGTCAATGGCGTGACATCACTGATCACATAAACAGGAAAATGAGTATTCAGAGTCAATAAGCAAGCCAGATATATTTCCATACTGCAAAATGCCCATGATTTGCAGTGACCGAATACCACACTTATAAGATGGGACATATATCCTTTTTAGGACCAAACAAAGAAAATACTTGGAGCAATGAAGTTTCACTGGCACGGGCCAATGTGGTCTGCAACGTAGCTTTCAGTTTTCATAAATGTGTGTGATCTGCTGAATCACAATATATGTAAAAAATAATAGTACCTCCTTTTTCATAATTATCTGTGAACAGTTTTGGAGACAAGGCACAGGATAATCAGGACAGTCATTTTCTTCATGATTCTGGGTAAAAAAAGAAGCAAAACAAGGCAATGTTTTACATTTTTCTAAAATAGTATACACAGACAAAGCGACACAAAAAGCAACCCCAAACATACATGCTCAAGTCACATATAACACTGTTGTTCATAAGAGAGCAACAGTTATTCAAAGGACCTTTATTATGTTTTCTCCTTCAGCTGCTCAGCCAAATTTTGTTTCAGAACTTGTTAAGCCTCACTGCAATGCTGGAGACTTTTCACTCAGCAACATTAAGAGGAAAGGTGTGTCATGGATTCCCAGTGAATGCTTTACAATCTTACCTTTATGTTAATTAACATCACATATTCTTTACAGTACTGACACATTTCTTCTCGAAATTTACAGTGCTGGCTCAAATGCTCTTTCAAGTCTTTCCGAAGAATTTGATCACAACATCCATCATTAGTGCATTGCACGCTTTCAAACAAACACTGCTGAAGATGCTCCTGGAATTAAATTAAATTAAGCCCCAAAGTATTTCCTCATATCTGCAGGTGTGCAACAGACTCACAAAAACATTCGTCAGCTTGGAAAGAAAAAAACTCCAAATACTTTTTCCTCCATAAATGTTCTCCTTTTCCAAACTCAAAACTAAAGTGAACATGAAAATTTGGAGAGTCTTTTGTATGACTTCACTTTTCCCTTGATATACTGAAAAAAGGCCCAAATGACCAGTATGTCCTGGCAAGTTTTCTGGAATCAACCATCACATGGTGCCTAAGCATATAGAGGGTACGTATGGATGCTGTGAGTATGCTAAAGCTACATAAAGCAAATGGTTCTTATTAAACAAATAACCTAAAGCTGGAACAAGCTGACAGACATAATATTTTGAGTTTAACATTTGTTACTTACAATGTATAAATAAGTCATAATCTTGTTAGGTAATCTTATAGTTAAGTCATAATCTTTGTACTTAAATCATGTCACTACAAAAAAACTCTGAAGACAGTCACTGGAATTTAGCTTATCATAAATAAACAGAGTTCTCATGAAAATTAAAGGCATCAAACTTTGATCAAGTAAACTAACCTGATATCGTCCCAGAATTATTTTTGAACTGCAGTCAGGAATGTTTTTGCAGAAGACGTGCAAGTTGAGAACTTCTCTTTTACAGCAGTTGTCTTTGAATACCTGTAAAGGAAGCAAACCAGCCTTCATATAAAGTCACATAGGATGTTAGAAAGGATATAAAGAAGCAAAACATCGCAACAGATCTTTTAAGCACGCAAGTGTAGACTCCATAATTGTATTGTTCTTGATAATGAATATTGAAAATGTATACTAAAAATATAAATTAAAACATATATAAATTTTCTAATATGCATAGGGGTTTTTCTCCCACATAGAGCTATTCCAGAGATGCTGTTCCAAACCACAGCCAGCAAGTTAGTAGATCAGAAGCTACAGAACTGCTACCAGAGCCTGCCTGTATCTAGATGAAACCAGCTGGAACTAACAGGCCCCAAATGCCGTAAAAGCTCTGTCCATTCTCCTCTGATGTTCGAGCAGTGCAGCACACCTTTGGGATGGAGACAGTGCTGAGATAACCCTTCTATAGGCTGAGAAAGAGCACTGCTCCCAGTTGCATATGCAGAAGCAACATAAGCCCCCAGCGCAAACTTTCAGTCTTATTTAGAGATCTTCCTATAAGGAGCATTATAAAACTGCTCACTGTTGCACTACTGCCATCAAAATTTACACAAAGTAGAAGATAATAAGAGAAAAACAAAAACCACATGGAAAATTTGATTGCAATTTCCTATCAGCAATAGGAGAGAGAGAGAGGAAGGACACATCTGATTTCACTGGAAAATTAATTCTGGCAATACCAAGTATATAGCCTACTTTCAAGCTATGGCATATAAATAAGGATAAATGAATTCATTAAAAAAACAAGCAAACAAATGAATAAAATTCCCCAGTAGCTTGTAAATAAGAAGCAGGAACTTGTTTTTTCCTCTAAAAAGTTACCAAGAAGTAAATTAAGACTGCAGGCTTATTGATATATAATGGAAACAGTTAAGGCAGTAAATCATAACCAAGTCAAAGCAAAGACAGTCCAAGGTAAAAGATGCCCCAGAAAGACAGGGCATTAAAATATAAGTCAATAAACTCTCCCCTAAAAATACCAAACATATGAAGACTAGAAAAGATTTTCAACTTGGTGAAGCTCTTCAACACTACAGGAAATACAGAGGACTAAAATGAAATAACTTCAGAACATGACATATAAAATAAAGCCTTAGCTATATGCCAGTACTTCCTCTCTGGGGGAGCATCACTGAACATACTACTTCCCTTAGCATCATTTCAGAGGCAAAAACTGCTCTGCCCCTGAGGACTAACGGACTATGAGACACCTTGTTCTTAGTTGCATTGCTGTTTCTGTGCAGATGTTGACTGAAGAAGCATAACTACAGGTACTTACCTCGTGCATTTTTATTGTTTCTTTGTCGACGGGACAGGTGGGTACTGCATTCAACTCTCTAGATCAAAAAAAGAGTCATGTTAACCCACAGAAAAATTGATTTATTTTATGAAATTGGGCTGTGCTAGAATCTGACTTTGGCAGGTCAGTACTAGGTACCATAAAAACCAAAAAAGTGCTTCAAAACCACTTTCACCTATCAACTACCCTGACAAATTCTGCTCACAGCTCTAAGAGGGCATTAAGCTGCAACCATGAATGTGTAACAGAAAACAGAGTTTGTCCCACGAGTGTTAATAAGATAGTTTTTAATTAAGAGGACTTTGTCACTCTCTGACCATCTGCTGTTCACACATGTCATATCTGAAAAAATCCCATTGTGTGCATTAAACCCAGCTTTTGCCTCGCACAAGCAGAGCACTCCTTGCTACACCAGTAAAAGCAGATCTAATGGCTCCTGTCTTAAAAAGCTTCCAGAAGTCCTACAATAAGGGACGGGAAAACACTGAGGCAGTGCAAAATGGAGGCAACCCAGCGAGAGAAAACAGCAAACATGAGGCATCTCAATTTCATAAAAGGTAAATGGTGACATTCATCCACATAAACAGGCTCCTCTGCAGCTTTCATGGGCCAAATCCAGCCCCTGGGTACACCAAACAGTACATAATGTATTCCCAGACAGGTCTGCAGGGTAAACTCATTTGTACCTGCAGGTAAATCCCAAGCAGATGGATGTCAGCAGCCTTCTGAACTGACCGTAGTATTGGGTAATACTAATGTCAGTTTTATAACTCCACTAAAATCAAAGAAATTATACAGAAGCAAATGAAAACAGCTTAATTTAACAACCAATGCCAACACCGTGCAACAAATTCATCTGAACAGCACAATGCTAGACAGGCAGAATGAAACAGCATCTCACGCAGTAGTGCTTAAGCTTACATCAATCATTTCTTTACACTGACTTCCCTGCAGTTATCCAAATATTCCTCACCAGCACTGGGTAGGGTCTTTAAAGACACACTTAAAACACTGAGCACACAATCACTGAGTTCAACAGAGTCTTTCCATTGACTCCTGCAGCATTTTATCAGGTCAGCACTATTCCTAAGGCACTGCTGATTTGTAGAAGGCATTGACTTCTTTTTACGAAGGGAAGGACAGGGGAGCTTGAAAGATGCAGGATGAGTTTGCACTGACCTCAAAGAAAGAATACACTGCTGGCAAAATCGGTGCCCGCATCCCGTCTGGTGAGGGTTGCGAAGGACGAGGTGGCAGTAGGCACACTTGTACCGGTCTTCTAAGGTTTCAACAAACTTGTAGTCGGTGTCAGGCTCGAAGTCCAGAGAGACAGCGCTGGCAGAGTTCTGGCGCGTGAAGATGCCCGAGAGAGCAGCGGGTTCGTCACAGGCCATGGGAGCTGCACTGAGAACCAGACATGGGGAGAATCCTTTTAAGTATTCCCCAGCAGCCACGCCACCTCAGCTACCACTTGCAGCAGGCTGCTGCTCACGGGAGGGTTGTCAGCAGCAGCAGCAGGGCGCGACAGATTTCAGTGGGAAATGCAGCACCAACTATGGAAGAACATCAAAGCACTCAGAGAACCACAAAACAATGGTTACATGACAAGCATCAAAGCACGCTTCTTTGGAAAAGAGTTTCACAATCTGAAAATTATTCCATAGAATAAAGATTTTTAATTTTTTTTTATAGTTTCCTGGCAGCAGCTCTTAGTCTCAAAAAAATTTCAGGAGTCACAGACACAGCTAGGGAAAGCAGAGGCCAAGTCTTGGACCTAATGTCTGCCAGGAAAGCTTATACTTAACGTAGAACCCACCCACATGGCTTCATGAGTTCATTACACTGGTTCAAGCAGGAGACAACTTTGTGGTTGACAGCAAGTAGCATACAAACAAAAAAAAGCAGCAAGGGGATTTTACCTTCAATTTAGGTGTTGCAGAAGTCAAAGCCTCTTAACTTGACATCTGTCTTTTTCCCATTGATCTATCATTTATAGTAGTAAACTCTAATCCTGTTTTTATGAAGTTTTGCTTAATTTTGTGCAAGTTTTTGGCTATATTATTTCTTCCTGAAAGAAGTGGTGAGAGAAAAAAAAAAAGTAAAAAGTAAAGCAAGATTACAATCAGATTGCAATCTCAACCTACCAAAGCTCATACACAGCACAGGAATGCAACGTTAACTTTCTAATAGGTAAAACCAGCAACATTTATTTCCAGCCCTGAGTCACAAATCTTGAGATTTGCCAACGGTGCCTCAACCTTGCAGTAGTTTTTTGGCAAGTAGCTCAAGACCTAGAGCCACACTGGTTTTCATTTCTTGCAGCTTTGCGTTCAGAAGACATTTTTTCCTTACAGTATGTGTACCAAAGCGCAGCACACCTGAACTCTCAGATTGTTTCATGAGGGAAGTGCTCAATTTTATAGCTGTGCAGTAGGATGATATTTCTCCTCTGTGTGCATCACCCACCTTGTCAGTCATTTGAGTCACTCTTACTGGCATCAGCACCTCTCCAAGAGCTCTGACTCAGCTCCTGTAAAGTCACCGAGGGTATCTGCTGCTTTCATAGGGAAGCAGGGCCAACACATCACCATTAATAACCTCACAGCTGGCATGAAACAGTATGCCAAGTATTACCTCCCTGCTGCTAGTGACTCCTGGCCCAGGAAAGCAGCAATTAGTACTGCGCTGTGCACAGCTCCAGCACAGCCACAGACCACCTTAGGCTTCAGAAAGCAATATCCATGTTCCTTTCTACTTCAATATCCTGTACTAGGTGGGGAAATCCTGTGGACAGATAAACTACCTGATTCAAAAGCAAGCCAAATCACTTCATCATCGAAAATGTATTTCACAGCAAACGTTTACGTGCTCCTGTAACTCAGCACCCTCGGTCATGGTTGTGCACAGTATTTATCTGCCCAGCTTGTGAAAGCCTGCCTGCCCTCCATCAGGCTGGATGCCGTACTTACTCCAGCACAACAGATCATTTAACATTGGTAACCCACAGGAATATGAGCCCTAATCATATTCCAGGCATAAAGACTTATTATTCCAACCGCAGTTTGCAAATTACCCTGTTTGGTCCCTCCAAATGAACAGCCTTCTGCTTCAAAACAGAGATTATTGTCCACGTCACTCCTTTCATTTTTAAACAGCTGTCCTTTTCTCCTCTGAAAAAGGGGTTCTCGGTTCTCTGATGCTTAATAAGGAGCAATTCTATTTTCCTCACGTCAGCGAGAGACACCAAAATGCAGCCCGAGGGATTACCATCCTCGTGCCTGGGCTGCCTCGGTAGCAGATGCCAGCAGCAGAGCGCACCTGCTGCTTCAAAGGCAGATGGAGACCTGTCACCATTAACTTCCACGGCGCAGACTACCCACAGGATGGATTTAGTATGAACTCATTCTGTTGTTGGTCAGTGAAAACTCCAAAACTTGTTTCCTTCCTCTCTCTTATTAGTGCTCTCTCCCATTTACATGGCATCCAACTTTGCAAATCCTGTTATGCTCTAGGACTTATATCACCTGATGGTATGGTTTAGCAAGTTAATGCCACACTATAAAACCACGCATTAAAAAAAAAAAAAAAAGAAAAAAGAAAGAAAACCCCCATGTTTACCTTAAAGGGTCTACCTTAACTCCAGCAATACTTCCAGCTGGGGTGAACAACGTTACAGATGTTTTAGACAACCAAATTACAGGCTGCATTAAGAAAAAACACAGTCACCAGCCCAAAATCCCATCCAGAAACTCCTTCAGAGCTCTCACTGCTCATTAAATCAACCACATTCTTTCCCATCTCTTTCTGCAAGAAGCACTCTGCTGTGGTACAATGCCTTCCAACTTCCTTGCTGAAATGAGGGCCTTTATCACCTTAAATGCCTTCATGACGCACACAACCCAGATCCCGTTCCTAAAAATGGAGACTCTTGGCATCTCCGTGAAAGCTCCTCCTCCACCTCTGCCTTGCTCAGGAGTGTGTTGCACAGCTGAGGGCACCTCAGGACACAGGAAAGAGCACTTCAGGTGAAAGGCAAGCTTGTCTTCTCAGAGGGCAGAAGCAAGCCTCTGTGTGCCCCGAAGGCCAGGGCCATCTGCCACCGCTGCCAGCCTTGCAGGAGGTTTGCTGCAGGGTTTGCAGCTGTTTTACTAGAGGAAACCATCTGCCTCGGGAGAGGGCTTGTGGATGGTGATGCTTCACCCAAGCTGGAGAGGTGCCCATGTAAATCAGCTGGGGAGATGAGCTCAGAGGAGCTGAGAAACAGCAGCCGTGTGCCAGACCCACTGCCAGACAGTGCTTGGCGGGATGCGATCCAAACCAGACGGTGTGTAATTCCCAGCCCAGTGCCCACCGGTGACTCAGGATAGATTGCAGAAGCTCTTCTTCTACTTCTGGCTGCCAGCGCCTCTGCCCATGCTCTCTGAACTGAAACCAGAGGGAAACCATCACGGGAAAAGGTGCTTTTTTGTGACAGTGAGAGCACGCCGATGGTTAACTGAATCAATTTCCTGCTTACGCTAATGCCTGACCAGCACAGGAGACACGTATGCTTTCACTTCTGCCTGATCACAGCTAAGAGCTATGGGAAGGCGTCCTTTCTTTGCATACACTGTGATTTTTCAGCATGTGTGTGAACTGTAATGCTGTTTTAAAATATTAGAGAGCAGCAGGCTCGTGCTGCCTAACTATGCTCTTGTGGCAGACGGAGAATACGTGCAGCAGAAGGATTTTCACTGCAACTCCACTGCAACAGCACACACACACTCACAAAACCCCCTATCTACGGGCACCGAAAATCTGCACGTATAAAAAAGTGGATTTCCATATATTGAAATAAACAGAATTTTGACCGCACATAGAGAAGTAGCATGAATCACCAGAAGCTAGGCCCAAGTTCTATAAACAGCTGCCAAAGAGTGGGAGCTCAACAGCACCACAGTACAAAGAGCTCCCAGCTGCACCTTCCTACCATCTCAGCACCCCCACCCTGCCTGCACCAGCAGCAGCACATGCAAAATGCTTCTGGAACAACTATTTATATAATGGTGTTGTATGCAGATGCTTTAACCTCACTGGAAATAACCAAAGGGGATAATTTCAATTTAAAAAAAAATAAACTTTCTTAATTGTGGGCTATCCTGTTTTAACTACCACCACACCAAACTGAGCACAAATGTTTTCCATTAATATGCTCCACACTTAGTGTATCTTACTGTTCAGAAAGTGAGCAAGACAAGAGCAGTACATGGTAATAAGGAGAAAAAACAGCTTGGGAATGACAGTGTAATATGAAATTACATTGACATTTTTCAAGCCATTTTTAAGCCCGCCCCCCCGGGAGTGCTGCTGCCTCTGTGCCACCAGCAGCCAGAACGGAGAGAAGCAGTGAGCAATGCCTCTACCACATAGAACTATTGTGGATAGATCAACTTTTTTTAGCCACAGAAACATACTTACAGCACACAGACAAAACCATCCCTATAATGTGGTTGGTTTCTTTAAAAAGAATATGTTTTTCCTGTTTTCTCTCATGTGAAGCCAAGCCCCAGGAAAGGCCAGCACCAAAACCTCCAGGATGGCAGACCCAAGGCGCAGACGCTGAACACCACCACGTCTTTCAGCTTCAGATGGGCAACTATGTCAGTTGTTATCACAGATTTGGTCATCATGCATGAACAATAGGACAGGAGCCTTGGTCCTGCTGTACAGCAAATAGGGGCTGAGAGCACGGCTTCTGCTGGGTTCACTGTGTGAGGTGAGGGTAATGCTCAGCTACCCCCAGGATTGGGTGCTCAGTAAAAAGCACTGTGATCACTTCCTTATTTATCATGCTTCCATGAAATATATACAACAGGGCACGGAAAAAAAGGTACATGACTATGCTCCTATACACCTAGCTCTAGTTCAGCTCTGTTGCTTTGCCCTAAGGCACTTGTTAGGGACAAGTCTTAGAAGATGCCCTGTCCTTCCCTCTGAAAATTATCTACCTTTTATGGTACATCAGAACTGGAAGCCTGTCTTAGTCATGGTGGGGAAAGTTTTGCCAAATTTAGAGGTCTAAGATCAATTCACTTCACTGGGCAGAAATATCATGGAGGGGAACATACCTTGCATTAAAATGATGCTCTCCAAGATGCCTTATAAACTAAATGGATTAGCTGACTCAGTGCTTTTGAATTAATATAACAAGGTTATATGACTTACTACTAATATAAGGTCCTCCACAAAACCACTGCATTTTAGGGACAAGAAACATATGCTCCAACTCTTAACATACGGAGTGGAATATGTAATAGAGCCTCCTAAGGAATGACTAAAAATATCTATACACTTTGAAATACATATTTAAGATATAGCAGATTATATGGAGTCATATGAAAACAGCAGATGGTGACATCTGACATCACTAAGGCATCATCTGTGTCCCTTCCAACCCAGAAGGAGTTAAAGCATTACACAATTGCAGAGTTCCCATGGAGGAGAAGGACCCCGGCAGTGTCATTTGTGGCCTCCCAGCCCAGAGGCTGTGAGGGAAAAGGATCCCCTATTGCCCCAGCACATACCCACCGTGGATACTCAGGGCTCAACTTCGCCTGGCAGTAAGTCAGCCCCAAAGATGTTCTGCTGTTGTTCTAATTGCTTAAACCCCATGGTGCAGTGACCAGTGGTACCCAGGAGAGAATAATTCTAACAGCAATAATTTCCTACTGGGTATGTGCCTGAGGTCCCACAAGGCATCTTGCTGCAGAGGGCCGTGGAATAAATTTGTTTTCTTTTGTATGTAGACAATATTATCCAATTCAAATTCCAACAATACCTTATTCCCAAAGCACAGTAAAACCTTACTAACTGAGCAGCAATTTGCTAATCTCCATAGGCAAATTTTCACTCAGCAGAGTAAGATGGTAGGGTTTCCTTTGCATAGTTACAGTCAAGCATTACAATAAATCCCCCTAAGACTAGACTTCATTGACTTTTTAAGGCATAATTACAACAGAGATAGCATTAAAAAAAAAAACAAAACACAAAAAAACCCCAAACTCTTAAAACTAACAAAGTCGTGCTGAAATAGCTTTGATTTTACAGCCAGCTTGCTTATTTGCTACATCTACTCTTTTCCCTGGATCTCCTAATTATTAATTAATTAAACTTGTATTATCAAGAAATCTCTCTAAGTCTAATCAACACAACATTGTTACAGTAACATGGAAAACTTTTGCCTTAAAATAATCTCATTCACAGATGGAAAATATCTTTGTTCCCATCACTTCTGTAGAAGTATCGGGGAGTTTTACCGCCTTCCTGAGCGCAAACAGAAATTTTGTCAAGAAGGCTCACTCACCCGTACGACATCCTGGCACCACTTCGACAGTTCAGAGGATAAACTCAGTTCCTGAGATGTTTTGGGGTCTGCAGCCTTCCCCCGACACAGCCCTGTGCCGCTCACACCCCCATGTGCCACAGCTCAGCCCTGAAGAGCCCTTCAGCGATGAGAAATAATTCCAGCAACACGAGGCTCCTGCCGGCATTAACAAGACACGATGTGGTAACGCCGCACCTGAAAACTGTAGCTGGTCCTCAATGGGGAGAAAATGAGAGTGAGAGAATGCACCAGCATAAGCTTTGTGGTTAAAACAACAGTATGAGCATTTTAAAACGGCAAGGGAGTGGAAATCCCCCAACGGAGCTTTGAAAAGATCACGTCTAAAAACGTTTTAAAAGCGTTAGGACGAAAGGCAAGCCATTGGAAAGTATTTTCCTCTACTGCGTTGATGGTGGGACCGCAGATTTTACCGTCCGGAGCCACACAAGGTTACCACAAACTTTTCTCAGCTTTTGTCCGAGGTACAGAGGAGTTTTCACCTTTCACAAAAGTGGTGAGAGATGGGACCAAAGAAAAATTATGTGGGCAGCAGGAAAAGCATAAGGACATGAAGAAAACCCAGGTCCAACCCCGTGAGTCCCTCCACGGTAGCCTTGGCAAGCCCGGGTGGACTCTGTCGTCGCAGGAAGCGAAGGGACAGCTCACGGAGGAAACGTCACCGGCTCAGTCACAGAGCGGCTACCTCAACTCAGTCTACAGGCTGCACGGGCATTTGGTGTTTAAAACACAACTCTCCAACCGCGATAAAATCCATTTTAAGAAAACAAATGTTTAGATTTGGGTTTGTAATAATATCAGTGGCCGTAAACCCTAACGATTTTGTAGCCTGAACTTGATTGCACACACAGGATTCCTGGCAGCCTTTGTCTCTACTGACTCTCTGCAGGCTTCCTTTTCCAGACCAAAACGTGCTGCCCTCGTGGCACTGCTGCAGGCTCCATCTCTAACCCCACTCTTTCCTTATTCTCTGCCCCCTCCCCATGTTTTCTAGTATCTTCCCCCCCACCCCCCTAAAGTAAGGTGTCCTATTTTCTATAAAAGCAGTAATTTTTAAGTCTCCTGTTCTTTAAAATACTAGTTTTCCAAAGAAAGTTTCTATTCTGCCTTGTAGTAAATGCAACACATACCCTCTTTAGCCTTTTCCCTTTAACTAAGCTTGCTCCCAGAGCATTTCTAACTTATTTCAATTTCCATCTCCCCTCCCAAGGGGCATCTCAAACTACTGCATGTTTTCCTGAACCTTCCCTGAAGCTCTGGAACAGACAAGTCATCACTGAAGTGGCAAAGGGAAAGGCATCAATTTGAAGGCATGCTGCTTCTTTATGAGATCAATTAAATTGCTCCAAGTTGTATGTCTAGGCACGGCTAAGCTCACTTCTACAGTCAAGCTTTTTAAACTAGAAGATATTCTTTCATCCTTGTCATGAATTCATGTCCTCAGGATGTATCCTAGTCAAGCTGTTGACTATACACAACCTCTGCACAGACTGACAGCAAAACAGCTTGTACGTGTGCTTTCCTTGCATGTGGCAGCTCTGGAGGAAGGATGGATCCAGCTGGTTTCACTGGGGGGAGGCGGTGCTGCAGAAAGCATAGTGCTCTGTGAGCACAGCTTCAGGAAGCACCATCTGCTTCTGGGAAGCTTGGGGGAAAACCCCAAATGGAGAAGTTGAGTAGGAGCAGGATCTTAATTTAAAGCAATTTCACTCTGCAGATGAGTTGAGAGCAATAGGCCAGTGTTGTTGTTCATGGGCAGCCCTCGAACTCCTCCAGTGCCAGATGAAGTGCTGAAACCCTGACCAAGTTTCAAGCAGGATCAAGGGGTTGTAGATGTGAGAAAAGACAGACAGTAACAGAATTTAGGAAACAGAATGAAGGAATTAAAGAGAAATGCAAGAACAACATAAAGAAACAAAAGTTATTCAAAAGAGGTAATGATAAGGGACAGAGAGAAAGACAACTAAGGGGTTTTCTTTTTTTTTCTGTTAGTGTATTTGAGACAAGGTGAAGTCCTCACTTTCTCTAACCAATGATAGACCATTACACATTTTGCAAAGGTAGGTCTTTGGGGCTTTTAAGTTCACATCTCCTTCCCTGCCTCAAAGGGGCATGGTATCCAGGACTTCAGTTGCTTTGACCATTCAGTCAGTTGGGCCACGAACACCTGCTCAAGGCATAAGAGAGTCTTGGTTTTAACTTTCAACAGTCCTGACCGTTTGACTTAGTCTTAATGAAGAACTTAATCAGTGTGTGTACAGAGACCTATAAATCAACCCAATGGTTATTCATCCAAATTACTAGGATGAACTCAGATTTTGCTAAGGCTGGCCACCTCCTTCTTCTGGTGTGTTCTCTTGTTCCAGGGGGAAATGATTTCCCCTGATGTGGTCTCAGGAATTGAGGAGTTGAGTAGATTTTGCTCTAACACACACATGTATTTGACAACATAGACAAATTTTTCTAGTCGCTATCCTCACTGGAAAGGTAACTGCTAATGTCAAAACCCAAATGCTATCGAGGACCCCAGGTACTTGCTGTTGGGAGAACAGTAACAGCAGATTGTCACCATTTTCTTCTCCCCTCCCAGAAAAAAAAGAGGAGAAAGGATGTGTTCTTGCTGTGAGTTCAAACAGGACAGGCTGGAGATTTACAAAGGTACAAACTGGGTGTGGTGATTTCATGCGGCCCCTTCTCTAAACGTGACCTACAGTTGAAAGCTGTGCTGCTGCCTGTCCGTGCACGCTGTCGCAGCCAGGCAGAAGCGCAGCTGCACAGCAAGCCCTGACGCTGCTGTGGGCCTGGATGAGTGCCGGGAGCAAGGCGCGGGGAACCTGCTGTGAGAAGTGAAAGGCAGAACCACCCCTTCTGGCATCAGGCAAGATGCCATGCAAGAAGGATGCTAAATACACCGCGGGCAGCATCCAACCTCACTCTTGCTGTCGGTGCCAGTTTTAGCTTTATTGCTCCCAGCAGTGAACAACATCGCTGTTTTTAGTGATCTCAAGGTGCATCTCGGACATCACCAAGGTCCACTTTCATAACTCCTCAGTAAAAAAACTGCCATGACACAATGTTTAATGTTGGTAATAGTGAGATACACAAACAGATAAATATTTTTTTCTTTACAGACAGTGCATGGATATAGTGGATGGGACTAAAACCCATACAATTCAGCACAGGTCTGATCATTGTGTGTCTCACGGTGACTACTTTGGGAAAAACAGCTTTGCAGGTTGTTCCTCGCCTTGAGGTTTGGTTAGTCATTAGGTGGCTTTGCATAATAATAATAAAAAATCACTTTTACATTTCAATATTGCATTCTGGAAATGTCAGTATATTACAGACAAAAACTTGCTTTATCAGGGCTCCCCCCAGAGACAAGCATCCTTAATTATAGAGCACTCTGGGCAGTCCCATATCAAAACAACTGTGGCTTAGGGTGCAGACAGTTTCTCGTGCATTTGTTTATTTGTGATAATAACGAGCTGGGGATACTACGGAAAATTCTGCAACATTTTTATTAACAATATGCATGACTCAGATTTCCTCACCTTCCCAAGCCCAGCCACACACCAGGGTAGAGGTTAGCTTCTTTCCTGTGCTGGGGGAAGGGGGTGGAACAACTCCACACTGCAGCCCAGACTGGTGCAGATAAGGGACTGACGACTAATGTTGTGAATATTAACTCTTCACAGTCATTTGCCAAGAAATTGGGCAGGAAAAGACCAGAAGGCCAAAGAAGAGGTTCTGAAATCCTCACAGCAACTCAGGGCCCAGACCCAAGGGCACACTGGCCGTAAGGTACCCCAGCCAGCTGGCTGGGTTCCTGCAGCAGCACCCTTGGGTGGGCATGCTGCTAACCACTGCTGAGAACAGTATGTCTGCGAGATGAAAGAAGCTACCTGCACCACTGCAGTCACCACCAACTGCCTCAAGGTCAGGAGCCCAAGAAACTTTACAACTTACACAGATTCCCCTGAGAGCCAGAGGGAGGAACACCTCTCCATACTCAGCTACTTATTGATGATAAATAACATCTATTTATGTAAAATCAAAGGGTCAGACAAAGAATTGAAGAAGATAGAGGTTAGCTTAAAGACGGGACACAAATAAAACCCAGGACACTGAGCACCCTACAAGTCTGCAGCTGCGCACTGAAGAGATTTGGCAAAGTGAGCCAAAGAATATGCAGCACAGAACAAAGAGCTCCTGACCTGGCCCATGGCTTTGGTGGCTGCATAAAAACTATGCTTCTCTCTTAGGGAGACTGGTTAGGAAGCCTGTGGGGTGAAATAAAGAGCTGTCGCCTTTCTGCTGTTTGCACTCAATTCAAATTCCTTTTGTCAAAGTCACCAGAAGCAGCTTTCTAGCTTTAAAACGTTGTGCCCTCCTGTCATTCCTCATTCTTTCCAAACTTTGCAATTACTCCTGTACTCTCTGCAGTTTCTGTGAGAGCCACAAGCTTTTCTTACATCCTTCCTGGTGTTACTCTAAACCTTACCTTTCAGCATCTTACCAAATACGCTTCATCTTCAGCCAGAGATTCCTCTCAACTACCCACAGATGCGCCTTATTGTCAGAAAACATTTCGCTGCATAGGGTGAACTCTCAGCCTGTCCTCCAGTATCTGGTCTGTGGATGACTATCAGCTCAGAGGTAGCCCGCTGCCCCCAGTCTTCCCCAACAGGCCTTCTTCTGCACAGCCCCTACATGTCTGAACCTGCCAGAGCCAGTGTGATTCCACTTAGGTCCATAACCTCCACCTCTCTCTCAGGCTTGAAGCATTAGATCTTCACAATGTCTCACCAACTTCTCCTACCACTTATCTCTATATGATACAGTATTTCTTGTTTTCTTACATGAATAAAACTCTTGTCCATCATCATCATCCTCTGGTTTTCCAAACACCCATTTCTCTTGAAATGGAATCTTTTACTTATTTATCCACCCAGGGTGCTACCACAGGGATCATTTTTCTAAGCCACAGCTATAACTACATCACCTCTCTGTCCATCCCTCCACTTCCCCACTGCACCAAAACCTCTTGATTTTCAGAGCCTGCTCTATTCTGCCTCCACTTGACTGTGCATTGCCTCCAATAATTTAAAAGGACTGATTTAATCTCTGGCCAAATGATGCTACCAGGCTCCTCTGCCTCCTTGTTATATACCCAAGCAAGGGCATACTGGGAGGGCATATTTTTTTGGATGGATATTAGCAGGCTATTCTACTTCAAAACCCTTCTGTAATATCTCCTTTGCCAAGCAACTGGGAACAAGTGGCTTCTGACTATCACACTGGTCTGGAGGGTCACACTGTCTCCTATTGCCCTTGCACACAGGCACTTATCTCCCTGCTGACTTGAATTATAAATCCCCTTCAGCCAAGGGCTGAGGTTTTGCCCTCTGCTTGCACAGCTCCCAGCACGCCAGGGTCCTGAGCCGCAGCAATCAAGTGACAGAAATAAAAAAGATAATCAAATCTAACAGCTAAAGAAGTTACTCTGTGTGGTTTTAGGCTACGTGTAACACATGACCACCACAGCTTGTGCTAAGATCAAAAAGCAACAATGCAATGCAGTCCTTAGACCAACCAAGATGAAGCACAACACCAGCCAGGCCAGTACTCCTGCACGGGAGCATCCCAGAGCACCTCAGTTTTACATCCATTATTAAATCTGCTTGCTCTGTGTAGAATGAGCCGGGGCAGTGTAAAAACACGACCGTGTTACTGCTGCCAGTCTGGAGACATGCCTGACCTGAATACACCCAGCTATTTTTAGCACACGGTTGCACTCCCTTCAGCCATTCTGTATTTATAAAACGGAAGTTATGAGGAAAGTTGTTCTTGGCTGGCACCGGGAGGGCACAGCCAAGCTAACAATAGTCAAAGCAATTCAGAAAGTGCAACAATAGGATCTCTCCATTTTTCCTTCTAAGCTTTAAGAGTGTTGAAAGTATTTGGTCAAAGCCTACTGACTCAGTGCGCTTCCAGAGTGCTGTTAATCAGGGAAAATCAGAGGACTGGCTGAGTCTCCCTGCACGCACACAGAGGGGAAATTCCCTCCCTCCAGCAGAATTCAATTGACACCAGCAGGATGCTTGTTACAGTTCCCTTCAATTTAAAAAGATCAGAGGCGCTGCAAAGGCATTCATCTGCGCGGTGCCTGCTTCTTTGTTTCCTTCTCAGCCTCCAAAATCTCAGCCCTGCCAGGCTGCGAGGCGTGCACCGGGCCTAGCTTCCCTCCGGCACCGCCGGAGGCAGGCGGCGTTGGTGCCTCGGGTGGTGAGAGGAGAGAGGAGCTCCCGCTGCCAGCGATCGCCAGGCAGGGGCTGGGCTCAGCTCCGCAGAGCGGAGGAACCCTCCAGCGCCATGGGAGAGGTGCTCCGTGCTCCTCCGCACCAGCGCACAACTCCTGGGGGCACCAAGTTCAGGTTTTCTACACGGGCCTCCTTTGAAAGAGAAAAAGCGCCCCGAAAAGAAAAGCGCCGCGCAGACCCTGAGCCGAGGGGGCAGGAAGAGCCTGCAGAGAGGGTGCCACCCACCGCCGCCTACGGCCTCCCGACGACCCAACGCCACCGGCCCCGGCCAGCACCGAACGACCTCCGCCGCCCGTGGGCCCCGCGCAGCCCCCGCCCCGCTCGCTCCCCGACACACCCTCGGCCTCGGCACCTGCCGGGCTCGGCCCCGTCGTGACCCCCGCACACGCGGCCCCGCCCGGCCGCCCCCCGCCGCACCTGTGCCGGCTCTCGCTGCCTTCCAGGACGGGACCGTGGCGGGACCGCGGTGGCCGCCGCCGCCGCCGGCGGGGTGCGGGGCCGCCCCTGACTGCGCGGCTCCGTGCGCGGCAGCGGCAGCGGCAGCGGCGGGGTGGGGGGCGCGGCGAGGAAGCGCTAGTGCCGCCGCCCCTGGCTGCTGCTGCCGCTGCCGGGAGCTGCTTTCGGTTTCATGGCAACCCCCGGGCGGGGAGACCCCGGCGGCTGCGGCACGGCTCCGCCCGCCGGGCCGGCAGGCAGCACCGCGCCGCTCCGGGTGCCGTCGGCGTTCCCGGGTCAGGAAGGAAGCGGCGGTGATTCCGCTGCGTCCCCGGGAACGTCAACGCCGCTCCGCTTTAACGCAAGATATTCGCTCCGGGTCCCCGTGGTTTGGGGAGGCTCCCTGGCAGCCCCTCACCGCCGCCTGCTCAGAGTTCACCGCAGGGCTCTTGCAGCCTCCCAAACGCTCTGGAAGGTTTGATAAAGCCAGGGCGGAAAACCCCCACAAGGCCACGAAGGTAGTTTTCCATGACGGGCTAACGAGGGCTCCTCCATGGCGAGGAGCACCGCTGTGCTGGTGAGGAGACTTCATCCGCTCCTCCTTTGGGCCACACACGCGCCTCCGCTTGCCTGCCTGGAATACAGTTACTCTTTTTATTTTTTAATTATTATTTACATCTACGGTACTGAAACAGCAAAACAAAGCCCTTGCTAAACACGCAAAGAGCACAGGCATTACTATTACTGCACGACAGTATTATTTGCTAATTACTGAAGACACACCAAAGGGTTTTTTTTACAAGCGCAGACCACGCAGGCACCCTCCGGCCAGCAGCACCTGATGCAGCTCTCTCCCCGCCCGCTCCCCACATCACCTACTGCTGCGTTTGGTTCTTCCACATTAAACCACTTCTAGGAAAACCAGTCTCTAAGGAAAACACCATCCTAGCACACGCACAAAAGCACTGAGGCTGACGAAAAAGAAACAATCCGAAAAAAGAAACA
The DNA here is from genome assembly GCA_025331215.1 of Actenoides lindsayi. Classification (NCBI taxonomy): domain Eukaryota; kingdom Metazoa; phylum Chordata; class Aves; order Coraciiformes; family Alcedinidae; genus Actenoides; species Actenoides lindsayi. The sequence continues at coordinate 28,532 of WTSP01016796.1, read as the reverse complement.
ATTGGGCTCTGTTATCTGGATGGTCTCGAGATAAGCTTTAGAAATAATACATCAGAAAAAATTAGATTCTTCTTTTGTTAAAATGACTCAGATTTGCCACTCCCAAGGGTGTCGGTCCCTATTGCACCGATTCTGGGAGTCTGGCAAAGGTCTAGAAGCCATGAGTACGACAGAGACCTTTTAAAACACACTCTTTTGCAGAAATTGAGGACTTTTCGTTTTTCTCCTTTCCCCCCTTAGTTTTGAGGAATATGCTGATTAGTCTGGGTACCGATTGTCCAGGAAGTTCACAGGAACATCTGTCAGAACAACATACATTACATTTCTGTAAGTAAATATTTATAAATGTAGATGAATAGTTTCTTTGGAGAGGGGATCAGATTCCCAAGGTGGGCATTTGCTGCACTTACAAACCTGCTGCTGCAGAACATTGCAATTCCCCAGAACGGGGCCTCGTGGTGACAAAAAAAATCTGTCAAAAGGATAATCAAATACCAGGGTGCAGGTATTACTTTGAAAATCACAACTCTTAAGAACCAGTGAGTGTAAGAGGAGGCCTGGTCTGCATTTAGACAAAGTCATATCCCCAGAACAGCAGCCCCCCAATCTCAAGGCTCCCTGTTGTGCCAGTCCAAGGGGAAATTTCCGTGTCAGTAACAGCAATGAGGATTTGTTTTGCTGCTAGAATTATTTCAACATATGAAACTACACCAAAAACCAGCTTTAAGATTAACTGCAAAGTTGAAACCTTCACTAGTGATGAAAATGAAGCAATTTTTCTTTTTTTTCTAAACTTGGAGTTTAGTATCAGTTTTAAGGATGTCTGATATTAAAAATGGACCAGTTGCCTATTATAGTCCAGATACCGTTGCCTGCATATTTTTTGCACCTCCTCCCTACCCGACTATAGATTTTCAATGCTTAATTATCAGAAAAAGACTGTAAGCGGTGTTAAAGTGTTTATGTTAGCCTTTTATATCTCACATACAACTTCCTGTGATCTTAAAGCTTAGTGTGACAGTGCCCGCTTTTAACCTGCTCAGAGAAGGGCAGACTCAGAGGTTTAGCTATTTCAACCTCAGGAAAAGGTGGAAGTTCACATTTATTAAAACTATCAAGTTGTATTCAGCACCATTTACAGTGCACCATTTTGCTCTGGAGCTATGACAATTGCTATCCTCCTTTTTGCTATCTCCTCTACAGTCTGAAACACACCTCTAAACAAACAATTTCAAGATGTTTGGCTTTGCCCTGGCTTTGTTTTTGCCTGACAACCACATTTCTGCCTAGCATCAGCTGTAACTTCAGTCTATTCCTGTGCAAGAGAGACACCAAAGTTCTAGTAACCTTCATCCTAAACTCTGCAGTTCTGCTCTATTCATCCACAAACACCCACATGTATAAGCTACTGTTTTGTGTTCTGTTTCCAGAATAAACACTGTACAAGTTAAGAAAAAATCCCAAGAATATAAAAATGAATAAAAAACCTATGGACAGAGGCAGCTACAATTCCTTTTGCTCACGATCAACTGTAGGACAAATTAAACTGCTTTACTATGATGTGCAATGTTTAGTGATTGTTTTATTAATGCAGAAATACCTGCTTAACTTCATACCCATTCTGATTTAAAGTGCAACAATTAAATCTGATAGTTCTTGTACATCCATCTTTTTCAAGTGCTGTTCCTAGAAGACATGTTGCTCAGGTTATGCCTTGCATTTGTAAAATCTGTCATATTTTTTTTTTTAGTACCGTTTTGCTTTATTAACTAAAATAAACTGTACAAAAAGCTGTAGAGTTACATTAGCTTTGAACAATGTAGGATACACGTTCTCTGCCAAACTTCAGTGTGCAAATATTTTTACATTTTTTTAAAGTGACAAAATTAAGCCAACCTTGAAGTCAGAGTTCATTACTACATTACAAAACAGGAGACTAGATATGGCAAAAGAAATTCCCCACTGAAATCAACACCATTGTATAATTTTATTTCTAATTCTTAAAAAAATATAAATGAATTTAGAAGAGAATCACAGTATAAGGGCCCTAATGTATCAGACCATTACAAGGTACATAAAAATAGAAGACACAGATTTCTTTGAAACTTTAATCCTTTGATTAAGCAGCAAGCATATCACTCTCCAGGCAAACACTGCTTAAAACAAACCCTACCCCCAAAAACAGGACGTGCAAACTGTATGCACATATTCTGCAAAGCACACAATAAAGACATTTTGCTATGTACATACTTATTTAGTACTACAAATGCTAGGAGTTCCCTACTGTGTGCTACAGTGTATGTAAATTAAGAAATACTACCCATCTCTGACCCTCCCTCCCCCCATCAAATACAGCACCTTTGCCCAATTATAGAATATTTAAACAAGATTAAACGGAATTACAATGTACTGGACAGTTTTATAGCAGTTGGTGGTGGCCAACTGTACTGCAACACCCAACATTCTGCATACTGAAGTCTACCGACAAGAGACGAGACAAAAATTAGCAAAGGTACACTACACACACCTGGGAGACTCAATGTTAAAAGTAAATTAAAGAAAGAAATCCTGAAGATGTATCTTAGCACTGTTAACAATTGAATTGAGATACTTAGGATGTCAAAACGTATCAGATTGGTTTTGTACCGGTTTTCAAGTCTGAAGAGCAGCCAGATGTGGATAGCTGGTGAGAGGAAACTTACAACTCCCAGAACACAAGTTTCAGTGACCACAGATTCCTCAGTGCTTGTTTAACACTGCTGCTTTTCTTAGATGAGAGGTCGTTTGATGTTCATGTAGTGGCTAAGCATCTACTCTGCTGCAAAAGAAAATCTCTAAGATGGACCTTTTGTGTGAGACCTCAGCATAGCAGGGAAAGCTGTTCGGAAAGAAAAATCTCTCGTTTGATTTGAAAATATTTTTAAATGAAGTACTAAACCATAAAAGGTCGACACCTTAACTGTAATTCAGGCCACAACTATCAAACGTTAATACTAGATTTACAAATGAAATAGGATCTGATGCTATAAGAACTTGCCTTTGCACATAAAAAAAGACCTTAGCCAGCTGTAAAACTGATCGTTAGACCATCCAACTTATCTGTGAAAAAGCCTAGGGAGCGCACAGTCCATCTTCAAATAAAAGTCTCATTTTAGTCAAGGGCAAATCTAGTTAATAACAGGGTATTTTCAAACACCATTTCAGCTATAAGAAAAAATAATTTTCTAAATAGTAGGGCAGTCAACATGAATGGTATTACATAGTCAAGAATGCAGTATTTTTCAATAGCTTGATTCACGTCACAGTTTCAGACAGTGCTACTCAAATTTCCAGCCTGGTTTACTTGGAGGGTAGAGGCATCTACTTTTTTTTTTTTTTTACCTTTTTTTTTTTTAAAAAAAAAAGCCAAACAAAAAAAAACCAAACCAAAACAACCCCCCTCCCCCCTCAAAAAAGAACAAACCCAAAACCCCACAAAAACCCCAAGGCAAACCCAAAAAACCACCCCAAAACACTACTGGGCATAAATTGGTTTCCGACAAGAATGCAGTGGAAAGAAAACCTTTCAATCTCCTAAAATTTTGAAGCAATAATTAATACCCAAATACATATTTTATTTAGTCAATAAACCAAAACAAACAAAAGACCCCCACAATAGCCTTAACCCAACTAACCAACCCTGCCAGAACTAGCAGAAATCAGAGATAATAATTTAACAGTACGACTGGGCTGGCAGCAGGTAACTCTACTGCCACAATATTGTGCTACCACCATCAGCCTCTATACTTCCCCCATGAATTCTTAGGCAAGATATCAATGATCTAACACAGACAAACTGCAGACAGCCATTCTCAGAGGAATGAAATTCTACGGTACTTAAACTAGAAGAATTAGTGGAACAACAAATTAAATTCATGGTTCTTGCTATACGGTTCCTCTCCTGTCATCCCCCTGGGTGATGGAAGTTGCTGCCTTCTCTCTCCACTCCCACCCACATGAGATACTGCAGCAGGAAACCAGACTCCCGTTTTCAGTCAACTTCTATGATTAAAACACGTGAGATTTAAGAAGTTTGGTACAATAGCTCATTGAGTCTTCAAAATACTCTTTCAGGGGAGTATTTAATAAGACAGTACCTTTTTAAACAAGAAAAAGTGTTTTGGGAAAAACATGAAGGGAAGAAACACCTACATTTTACAAATGCATGAAATGCTTCTACTGTTTCCTAAACAGGGCCTAAAATTCTCAACCTAAGGCCATTATTTTTCTTTTTTTGCACTAAAAGATAAAAAAAACCAAAAAAAAAGTAAAAAAAATTTAAAAATTCACACACACAAAAAAAACAATGCTACATTTAAGTCTCCTACAATATTACCTATTTCCTAGATTTGCCAGACTACTTTCCTGTAGTTAGATGCTTGACTACAAAGAACTGTAATAAAATAAATACAGTAAAAATCAGTTAAACAAAATCTTGGTGTGTTGAACATTTATTCATTTAAGAAGTTAGCTTCCTTCAACAGTTTTTCATCTAGAGGAGGTCTGTATTGTAGGCATTGTTCCGCTGTACAAGTCTTTGACATAAAAATATTTTTATACAGGTGGTCGGTGACGTAAGCATGGTTCCATTTCTAGGTATTAGCTCGCTCCTCTGTAAAACTGGTCTGATACCTGCGAAGGCTTGCTCTTTCCTCCCCTTCATCATTTGGAGAAAAAAAAAAAACACAACATGAGGACGTCGATACAATTTTTCAATTGTAGGAGTTAGCATAATCCTGCTTTATTTCTTCAGTGCAGAGTGGACTGAGGTTCTGTCTGAATTCCAATAAGCGAGGGCGGCTGCTGGCCGCTAACCGTGGTTAACACTGGCCTTGGGTTTAGGCGCGGAGGCATGGAATTAGCTGGGCGGATGAGCGGTGGGGGAGGCTGATTTAGAGTCGGCCTTGGCTGAATAAACCGCGCCTGCTGTTGAAGCGGCGGGGGCTGACGATGGAGAGCAGGAGCAGCAGGAAGCGCTGGACGAAGTAACGGGGGCGGCTGATTTAAAGTTGCCATGGGAGCGGTAGGTGCCGGAGCAGATGCCTGTGCTGGAGGTGAAGGGCCTAAACACTGAGTGGCCGGAGTGCTTTGTGCCTGCACAAAGGACAAAGACAAGACCGCGTGAACAGCCATCCCAGCCGGAACGTGACGCAGTTGGGCTGCCACTGTCCACTACACAGGAAACAGCATTTAAAAAAAACCAAATCAAAAAACTGAGAAGTTACTGAAAAGAAATCACCAACCAAAATACTATAGACAGCAGAACTAAAAATATTTATGAAGCAAGAGGAGTCTTCTAGAACAAGAACTGTATTTTAACAATAAAACAGTAATGTGATCATCACTATGAAAGGTGCAGTCCTGCTCCCAGCTGGTTAACGACATTGGCTGAAGTTCTATGCAAGCTCATCATCATTCTTTAGAATGCGGTTTGCCACTCCACACCAGTTAACCTTACATTATATCACTAAATAAAATGCTGTTCCTCAACCCATGCTTACTTATTTCTGGTACACAAAACACACCTCATCTTCTTCATCAGTGCTCTTTCCTGATGGCACATTAGAAGTATTTTTTGTGTCCTCCCCTAAAGCAGAAGCATCACCATTAGAAGCCAGGGTTCCTTGTTCCGCTTCCCATTCCTGCAATACCTCCTCTAAGTTAAACCGACGCCTGTAGTTTACAAAGAAGTTCTTCACTTGGCCAACAGTCTTGTTGCCAATTACATCTGCAATAGCTTGAAAATCTTTACCATATTTTCGGACACCTGGAAGGCAAAGTAAATAACATAGCTGTGAAGAATCAGTCAGACACAGCTACGTGTGATGTATTTATAGAGAGAACCTATGGGACCTGAAAACCAAGGACTCACTAATTAGGAGGACTTCTCAATTAGGAGAAGGCCTCAATTCCCATTAAAACAAAATAATTTTTAATTGCACAGCTGTCAACATACAAATTAAGAACTTTGTTAAAAGGTCATTACCCGCTCTTCTTAAAGATCCTGGCTTACTCACCAAGACTCCCCAACCTAAAGTCACAGAGATCTGGCCTCTAACAAATCAAGCAAATCCTTCATTGTGCCTGCAGCATGGGCAGAAGCACCACACAAGTTCACAACAGGAGAGGGAGGGTGCTGAGCATGTGTGTATAGCTGTAAACAGGGTATAACACTAGAAATGTCATGACAAACATTGACGGCTTCTACAGGTTCCCTCGACGCCAGCTGCGCACAGATGTTTGCCTGCACCCTATGCGGCACGAGTGGTAGAGGGCAGCAGCTACCGCACAAAGAACAGGGCAGAACAGGGGGCACAGTTTTCTGTAAGTCACAATATACTGCTCATTCCTGCACCTGTGGCATGCTCTTACTGAGGCCACAAAGAGCAACTGACAAGTATTCACCCAACAAAGTCTTTTTAAAGCTTTCATTCACCATTCGAGTTGGGTAGAAGAATTTGGGATTTTGGGACAACTGCCTTAGGGAATGTAAGTAAACGTAAGCTATTGGTGTCTGTTTATAAGACAACCTAGCACAATCCTCCAGGATCAAGTCCTCTAGCAAGAAGCATGACAGAAGATCCTTGCTTTCTTCTTTTGTCTTCATGCTGACATCGGTAGGTCACTTTTGTTTACAAGCACTTCATAAGAAAGTATTTCACAAGAAAATCCCAACAGGTACTTTTTTAAGTTAAGTTATAAAACTACATTGGCATAAAATAAAAAAACAAAACAAAACCAACCAAACAAAAAAACCACAAACAAAACCCAAACCCCTTGAGTACAACATTCCATAGTTTTTTTACCCTAAAATTTTACCCAAAATTTGAATTATAAGTTTATTGATTTTCTCTCAGTTGTATTTAGAGTATGTGTCTAGTTCCTTCTCTCTCCTGCTTAGGGGAAAAAAAAAATAAAAAATCTCAAACTCTCCACTACCCTAGAATACAGCTTTTAGCTGCACAAAATGTATTTTCAATCATGTGTCCAAAAGTTTGAACACCAAAAGAAAGAAGAGTTTATTCCAGACAGAGTAAACAGAAGACTCATTTTTTGCTCTCAGCTATGCATGAGTGAATCACAATTTAACTTCTGTGAAGCTCCTGATAACTAAACTCATTCAGAACATATTACAGTGCTTAGAGGACAGGCACTGTATCTCATTACAGGCAAAGAAATTTATGCCTGATTTTATGCCTCACTTCAGAAAGCGAAGCAAAGAATTCAGAAAGTGTGAGTTGTCACAAATCTGAAAGCTTATTTTCCCTTTCAACTTAATTGTGAAGAGTATGACCTTCAGCTTGTTATGCTCACTTCTACTTTCTTCATTAACAAGCACTTCTTACATGGTAATGTACACTCACTGCAATTTAAGAGAAAAGTTCAGCTCCAGGATAGTAACAATTTCTATAGCTGAAGCTGATGTTTCAACTGTCATGAGCCCAGCTATCTTATTTAACATCTTTTCCGGGGCACACGAGAGAATCCAACCATCGTGACTGCAAGAACCTTGGAAAGAAAACAAAGGGACCTAGCAGAGGGCATGTATCTAGGCAAAACAAAGACATGGATTTGGCTCTGTGCTTTGTCAGTTGTACAAGGTATCAGCTATACTCATTAAAAGCTGTGTGCACTGACAGAGCACTCCCTCCAGTGTTTTAATAGCCTTTGATTGCCCTACCGTTACCACCCTTACTAATTTATAATGATCATTAAGTGTCCACTGCAACATACCTAACATCTTGTACAATTAATCAAGTGAACAAAGTGCCCAGTAGAACCAAGCATATTTTTGTTTGAAACCTAATTCAGACTTTTAAGGATTTCAGCCTTTTCTGTTACTAGGCAGTCTATACTTCTTTTCCCCATAATTTGCAAAACATCTAAGCCTGTTCACTGTCTTCAATTAAAGTTGTCAAAAATAAGGTCTTAAAGTCTATTTCCAAGTAAACAGCTTGAAAACAGTGCATCTTGCCTTCTCTGAGAGCTCAACTGTAAGAAATACCTGAAGGAAATAGAGACACACAGCACTACTTATTTTGGGTTGTTTTCAGAGTGCTGTTTAGTACTGTTCTAGCATAGCATCACCACTGTGACTTCTACACAACGATGCAGTAAAATTCTTTCAAGATGCATCAGAAACAGAGAAAGTTCAATACATGTTTATGGAAGTTTTATGCATAAGGTGCTGGCTTATCTGTAAGAGTTGATGCCAACCCACCAACACTTTCAAATTGGTGCATATTACTTACACATTTTATACAAATTCTATGCTAAACACCATTCAAATAATTTCTCAAGTGTTTAATCTGTTATTCAATAAGAATAATTTTATTAGCTTGCTCAAAGTGAAGCTCAAAAAAAGATGACTTCATAGTGTCACTTCACATGTATGAATGCCTTTCTCACAGCTCACTTGAAAGTAGCTCTGATCATGGGAATCCTTCAACCTCTCCAAAACTGCACCCAGCTGCAAAGGTGCACTTGAACATGTGCATGCTCACTACTACAGTATTTCATCTTGAATGTCTAGCTTGGAGAAACTCATAAATCCAAGTTTGATGATGTCTGTGCTGCTTAATGTTGTACAGCACAGCAAACAGTGAGAGGCACACAAAACACTAGCCTAGGTCCAAAACAATGTAATACAGCACCATGAGGCCTCAAGTTGCAAAGTGGGGTTTAAGTTGGACATTAGGAAGAATTTTCTTACTGAAAGGGTTATCAAGCACCAGAACAGGCTGCCCACAGAAGTGACTGAATCACCATCCCTGGTCATGTCTTGTAGTTTTGGTTCTTATGGACATGGATAGCAGTGGACATGGAGAGTAGGTTTAATAATTGGATTTGATCTTAAAGGTCTTTTCCAACCTAGATGATTCTATGAAATAGTTAACAGCAACCTCTGGGTTGTAAGAGCTGCAGTTTCTCTGTGATGAGATTATAGTGCTCCTGGCAACTACCTTAAGTAGAGTTAGAGCCCGGTTGTCCCAGCTGTCTTGCACTGCAATGTTATGAAAAGCTGTGCGCTGCTTTTCAATTCAAATTTTGTTGTTTTGAGCAAGTCTCAAAACATTCTTGCAACTGCAAGTTTCATCAGATCTTGATTATGCTTATACATGTCTATAAATAAAGGAAGTTTGTAACTTAAGAACACCTCTAGTAATGAACTGGCCCATTACATTCAATAACCATCCAGACTAAGCTGAACACTAAACTGATAAATTATACTGCAAAGGATTGGCTCAGACGTCATAAATCTGAGCCCACAAGTCCCCTGCACACAGACACACTGCTTTTAACATTACACACTCAGCTCTACCTTAACTATGTTCTCTTTCATTACCTCCTCTCTAGTTACTGACAATCTCTTGAGATTAGCCCACAGATGACAAAAGCTTTTTCATTTTTAGGAAAAACAGAACCAAAATTATATTACTGCAGATTATTTTTATGATTTCCATAGTTGGATTTAATGTCTGAACTCAAGTGAACAAATCACAGAAGTGTCACCTACCTGCTTCATGCTTAGGATTTCTGTAAAAATTTTTAAAGCACATGCCAAAATGTATCAATACATTTGATGAAATAAATCTATTTTAAATGTACAAACTATATGTCCCCATGTTCAAGTTATCTTCCAAGTTCAAGCCCAAGACACATTATGGTAGCTTTTAGTACAGCAACCATGGATATTTTCTTCTAAAACCAAAGTCAGGGCAAAAGACAGGGTGGTTCTTCATGTCAAAGTCTACTAGCTGAAGCAGTTATTTTAAAGCAAGAGATCAGGATCCTTAGATTGAGGGACAAGAGGTTAACACCTACTGCACTCTCATTCCAGAAGGGAGACCCTACTACCAGACAGGAGACAAGGGAGGGAACAATAAGAATACTTTTGTTTCTGTTGTTAAGATTCTTTCCCATCTCCATTTTGTACAGTGGCAAAGGAAGGGGACTAAAAAGGAAACAATGCATATAAGCAGCACATGTAAATTCAAGGAAAATAGGTTTCTTCCAGAACGTTTCATTTCTTACCCCACCCTTAAGTATTGAGGCTGACTACGTTTATAAAACACAAAACATTCCTTAGAGAAGAGACCAGAAGATTAGAACTCCTCTCCGGGTATTCATCACCAATCTTCATTCTCTTTTGCCCATGCTCCAGTTTTATTATTTACCTTGTCAGTCACATAGTGCCATAGCTTAACAAAAGCTAAACACATTCTTACCACTTCCCAAACTGATGCTTAGTGAGAGCTCTGATAACTAAACTATGAAAATGCAAGACAATGAATCCTTTCATGCTAAGGCAGGCACAGTGAACCTGGATTTTCCACACTTCTCCAGCAAGCATTCTACTTACTAGACTACCATAATAAAGATAGGCACCTCCTTCTGTTGCATTTGGGAACAAAATAAAAACAAGTGAGCTTGTTAGCAGTACTGAGAGGATGAACTTAGGACAGAAAATGGTTTGGAGATGCAAATCCCACTGTGAGGCATGTAAGTTGAGAGTCATGACTTCAGACACACCATGCTCTTCAGAACTTCCATTCACACTTCAAAACAAACCTAACTCTAGGTTCAGACATCTGGCTAATATCTTTTCAGGTATGGCACACCTGATAACTTTACACTGATATTCTGATCCAGCTGAAGGTTTTATACTAAAATCCCATCTTTCATTTAAAAGGTGACGAATACAGAGAAATAAAACAGATGTGTATAATTGAGCTGATTATATTGTTAAAAAAGATGATACATAGCAGTGAGCCAATATATAGTGTCTTCAAGACAGCATTAGGCTCTCCGGATATTTCCCTTACAAGTTCCTTCTCCATTAGGGCAGTGCACATTAAAGCAAGACAAGAGTCAGTTTTCCTTACCATGTAAGTGAAATGATTGCAAACTATCTGTATTAATAGCCTACTAGAAAATGTTGCTTTTCCTCCAATAAGACTGTTAGTCAAGTAACCATATCCAGCTTTGGACTCTTAGAAGACCTCCACTGGGTCGATATCTGCTCTTTTATTCCCTCATGAACAGAGAAAAGTAACTGTAAAGCAGTTTTACTTCTGCTTCTTCCTACTTTAATAATATGGAGAGATGTCTTAGTAAGTATTTGCTACAAATTTTATTACTTCAACTATGAGTTCAGTCTTCTGCTTTAGAAAAATTCATGCACGTGATTCAGAAGAGGACTGAAGGGACTTTTTGGTACTAATACAATTGTTAAACTCAGCTTAGCTTTTCTATTTGAGATTTAATATGAGTAACTGAAAGACTAGTATCAAATTGCTTGAATGAACGCCCTAAATATTCTCACCAGTTTTGCTGTTTTCCCAGTGACCTTCTTGTAAGACCAGATAAAGTTCAGCTTTTCATTAGAGGGAAATATAAAACTGAATACCTCCTCAAATCCTTTCAAGTCGCTACTACTATCAACATACCTTGTACTGCAAGAAGCTGCTCTTCTGTGGTCCAACGGGCATTGATTTTCTGATTAGACTATTAAAATCAGAAAAATGGCACAAAGATCATTAAAATGTTTCCACAGCTGCAAAATATCTGAGCATCAGAATGTTTTAGTTGCACTATATTTTGTAACACAGGTAAAAATCTCTTGCTTATAAGCCATAAAATTCTAGTTTAAGATTGGTTTCATGAAGAGGAAAAAGCATTTAAGGGTTTGAGCTTAGAACGACACCAATAGTTCCTTCCTGTTTTATTGCAGTTCTTAATATCAGCTATATTGTAACTCATGCACAAGCTAATGATCATTATGCAGACAGAATTTGAATTTATAGTTGCATTTATCTAAACTATTAGGACTTGGCGTCTAGAGTGTTTTGCATTCACATTATGTTTCATATCAAAGCCTTTAAAACAAGCAAAAAAAGAACTTCAGTAGTAACAAATCATTCACTTTGGATGCCCAAATGTATATATAGTCATGTTTTCACACAGAACATAGAATTTACTGCTAGCAATCTACATTACCTACTCTTAATCAGGAAAAAAACCAACCTAAAACAGCTATCAGAGATCAATTTCAGCCCCCTAATTGTCATGAACAGACAATGTTTCTTTTTTTTTTTTTTCCTGCTTCTTTATTCAGCCAGTTGCCATAAAAAAGCCTACCACTAATTCCTTGTAAAGAAGCCAGACTCACCCCTGCATGTAATTCAACGAATCCTGTTCAAGCTGCTGCTGAAATGCAAACACTCTGCTGCAGCAAAACACATTTCTGTAGCTTCCCACTAATGTAAGTGCAAGGCCACAAGTTTTAATATTTATTCTGATTTACCTCAGGAGGTTTGAATTCTTCAATCCCGCCTTCCATTTTCTGTTTAAGTGCACTGTTTACTTGCTTAGCATTTTGAACCTTGGTCAAAAACAACAAAGTTAATCAGCTCCACAAAGAAAGTTGGTCACTTTACACATATATCTTCACTAGGATTGCCACAAGTGTACCTCCTAAGTTAGAAAGAGAAATATTATGGTTTAAGGCTTCACTACTTAAAAATGGTTTTTTTAAAAGAAAAAAAAAATATTAAAAAAAGACAGCACAGTTTACTACGAAGAGAAAAGTATTTAACCCAGTCTTTCAAAAGAATATTTTGTCTGCAGGAATATTAAAAGCAGGAGATATGCAAGTACCTATAATGATATATATGTTCTTGAAAAAGAATGAATATTCTAGACACAAAACTTGTTTCTTAGAAATCTAAGTGAGATGTACTGTATACATTAACTTCTTCCTTCTTCAAAAAGCACTTTGAAAAAAAAAAGTGAGATGTTTCCAGTTAGTTCCTTCTGACAGCCTGCTTTTTATTGATCTTAAATCATCATGATTTCCTTTAAGGGTGATTCTTGAAATTACTTAAAGTATTTAAATAACATCTTAGTCTATAAAAGGAGAGAGCTTCCAAAATGTACATATCCATATCTATTAACCATTTAAACCTGACAGTGATGCACATAAAATAACATAGATAAGAAAATAGTTTTGCATACTACGGTGCACAGCTATTACAAGTGTTCTTAAGTATGGACACAAAAGCAGACAACTCAGTGGAAGATTCCAAAGGCTGCATCTCTGAGAACACTGCAAGAAAAAAAGAGAAACACAACCTCAAGGCTGTAACTCACCTACACTTAGGCTAAAGAGTGAAACCCACCTATGCTATTTAGCCCCAGAGTCCTGCTGTGACAGAAAGAAGCACATTTCTCCTGTAAAAGAATACAAGGGAGCAAAAAGCCTATGAAACCCTTTATTCACTCCATGATTTTGCAATGTGCCAGCTCTTAGCAGTCTATAAGGAGGCAGAAATTCCAGGAGATAAGCCTTGACTTTGTAGCCTCATGGCTCCTAGAAAGCAAGCATGCACATATTGCTGTTCCTTTGAAGCTGAATAGATTCTGTGTTTCAACTTTAAGTGCCAAAAGTTAACTTCTTCATGCAAAGGACGCAGGCAATTGTCCTCTTAAAGGTGAAGACTACAAAGCTTTTCTAAATGTATCAGAAAGTGAAACAGCTAGACCCATGATTCCCCTCCCACCCAATACTTTAATGGTAGGTGAGGAAGGACATCAAGAAAAACAGCTACAAATTTTCAGCGTAACAACTGTAACTTCCTCTGCTTCATAAGTCTTATTCTTACTTGTCACACAAATACTTTTAACAAAGTTAAAAAAAAAATATTAAAAAAATCAAGCATATGTTACTTCCATTTTCTCCTGTCCCCAAATCTCCAACATTGTTTTCATGCCATACCCGCCCTGTCTTTGTGGTTTTGGGTTTTTTTTCCTAAAGGAATTAATCTTGTTTCATGTTACCCACAAGAGCAGATGAACATAAAAAACAAAAACAAAGAATAACTAGTCAGCTAGTGTCCAGCATTTCTGGTCATAACTGTGGAACAAAATTAGGAACACTCACAGTAAAGAAGTTTCAGAATCTTCACAGATAATCTTCAAAATCATTAAAATCAGAACAATCTGAGATGAAAACAAAACAAGACCAGTAACCCATGGTACCTGTCGCTTTAACGAGATTAGTTCCATATCCAGCTGTCTAAGAATTGTGTTGGCTGCATTGGGACTACAGGAAACAGCTATCACATCTTCCTGGGTCAGGTACATGCCTTTTGGTGGACGGCATTTGGACCGCTGAGAATGGTGGCGATGCTGCAAGCTCTGATACTCTCTTCTACCCAGACCTATTTTGCTGGTCTGAACAGGCTGCTCATTATTGCCCTTTAATTTACAAGAAATAAATCATTAAAGAATAACAGTATCTTGTATGCAACTTTATTTTAAAAAAAAGTATCACATAGCATTGTAATGTCAGATTTATGACAAAGAAAACCTCTAAAGCTATCATCCTCCTCTGCATGTAGTATCCAAACTAAGTCTTGAAGATGAGCTGCTGGAGCATACCAATCACTTGCTGGATATGCCTGCATTAGTCTTAGAAAGGTCAGTTTTCAAAACTTTGTGGTTTTGAGTTGTTTTTGTTTTCGGTAACATGGGTGAAAATACGATAAATGGTATAGAAATCACAGTCTGGATACTGTGAAAGGGCAAAAATACTGAAACTCATGTATGCAGAAGGTAAAGAATATATATAACATGTTTAAAACAAGTAATCAATGAATTTACACATTTATTTCTGGTTAGATATGAACAGTTTAGGTGAAGATCAGGGGAGAAGAATGTGAGAAAGTCAACCAGGATGAGCAAGAATCAGATAACACTTTTCCTTGCTGCAAGCACTCTATGGAAAGTGATAGAGCTGTTTGCTTTGGGAGAGCATTTGAGATTTGGAAGAGACAGGATGGATGTACTTTTGCAGTTATTTTAAAAATCTACATAACTTAGCAAACTTCAGCCTTTGTTATCAGCTTTTTTAAAGTGGAAAGGGACAGCAAAGAGGAGATGGAAGTCTTTGTAACTGCTGTATTGATACGCTTGGACACCTAAAAAATTTAGCTTTGTCTTCAATAGGCATTGCTGTATAACAGCTAGTCTGGGACTCCCATAGAGCAATCACACAGGTGCCCTACAAACCAAGGGTAGAGAAGCAAAAATTACTTTCCCTGCAAGGATTTTCCAATTCAAAGCAATGCTTAGTACCAGAACAGAGATGGGATTCAGGCTTTTTGCTACTTCAAGCAGCTCCCTACTGCTCCTCCCTGCTGGCATCCATGCAGGTTAAGAGGAGGTGGTCATCTGATCACAGCAAAGAGAAAACAAATTGCAGCAGCCATTATTATGTGTTCTGTAGCATAAGTACGAATCAGCAAACAGTATTTTGCTCTTCTATGTTTGACTTCCTGCCACGTTTTCTTCCTAGCTAATGTAACATCTTAATCCAGTCCACAGACTTCAAAGAGTCCATCTTAAAAGCACTTCAGATATTTGCTCTTCCTTGGAAAGTTGATATAGAGCCTTACATCTTTGATACCTAAAAATCCCAAGTTTAAGTTTACTTCTGTCCTGTTTATACAATTTGTTTTTTGGTTCTGCATTGCTCTTTCAATATGAAATTGCAGTTCCTGTCTGTTCAATCTGGATTTAAAGTGAAAATATTCTCTCAAGCTTTTGTCTTGCCAAGCTAGAGTGTTTGGCTTGTTTTTGTTTTCTCTGGTAACAGAAAGTTTCCATTGCCCTTTTGTGTTCAAGTAGCGTACTCAATTTATACTTTCCTTAGGAAGCGAAAGTACGCAAACCCTACCAGAAATATCAGATCACAAAATTATCTTATGCAGATCCAAATAGCTCATGAGAAACTGAAAACCTATTTGTCTTGTTCCTAGAAGTCTAAGAACGGGCAGTCTAAGCTATTTTCATTCTGGACTGCATGTAGTGATTCAAACAATAACCAAGGAAAGCAAATTGAACAAAACAGGCCTTATTGTAGAAGTGGTTTAGGCAGCAACTCAAATCAACAGATTGCAAGAACATTGTCACAACAGCAAAATAAAAAGTAAAAAAGGTTCTTTATTCAACCTTGTGCCATTTCAAATTCTAAAAAAGCATACATGGCATGATAAAAAAAATAAACTCTTTTACAGAAAGGGGTAATTGTCCTTTTTTTTTTTTTTCCCCTCCCTTCCTGAGGCAGTTAGATAAAGTGATACATTGAAGGTCACTGGAAAGCTGAGAATGGAATCTAAATCTATCAGTCTCTTACTTAGCTCTTATTTGGTAGAACTGCAAAGTTTTATTAATAAAAATTCCAAACACCACTTCATGGGAATGCTGAGGTTTTGCACTACCTCTCCTCAAGAGGCATGAACTGTCCCATTTTAGGAAAATCACAAATGCATTAAGTTGAACAAGGAAACATCATTTACACACTTCACTGTGTTTTTCTAGTCTTCTGTAACTTAATGTTTACCAAAAGAACCCAAAACTTGAACATAATCCAAACACAGCACTTATCTGTAAAGCTAATAGTAAGCGCTCATTAGAGAAGACAAAAATGTTTTTCTCTGCATTTATTCGTACAAAGCGTTTCAATAAAGCCACATATTAGTTGAAATGCATAACCTCACTGCGGCTTTGAAAGAACAAAAAAGTTATTCTTGGAAAAATATCACTTACTTTTAAAATGCAAAGAAAACATTTAGATTCCAGTAATTCACAACCAGTAAAACTGCAAACGTATTAACAAGACAAAGGCAGGGGGAATGTCGTTGTACGCGATAGCATACATCTCTTCTAAACCTTGAAGATCTCTCAGGAGATAGAAGGTAACGAGAGATGCATTTACGTCCACAGAATGGAAAATACACACTACAAATTTTTCTTCCAAATCAGAAGTTGTCAAGATCTTGATAACCTAAAAAACCTAAAGCCCCTGTAATATTTTTTCACAGTAACACATTCATAGAAAACAAACAAACGGACATTCACCGTTAAGCTATCTGTTACCTCCTTTTTGGCTTCTTTTTTGGGATCATAATCACTATCATTTCCATCCATTGGATGAGCTTCTTCTACGTCATCATCGCTGAGGACAGATAAGAAGCTGGTCATTTTATCTGGTTTTTTTTATACCCCAAATACAAATATACATCAAGGTAAGACAATTATTCTGAAGTATCTGCTTTAACTATATAGCATCTCAAAGATGTTTATAGTTTTCAAAAGAGAGCTGTTACAAACATATTTCCTATATTGAATTATTACAACTATTACAATAAACAATCAATCCTAAACTGTAGCTTCAAAATTACTTTAAGCGGGGCTGGTACTTCTGCCAAAAATCTTAGTGTCATCTTTCTTCAATTCAGCCACTTGTGCCCGCATGAACACTTACATGGTGAACTGTACCAAGGCTAGAAATAACCTTTCATTTGTCACCTTAGTTTTAATAGCTCAATTTCGAAACCACTGCACCAGGTGGATGAATAAACCCTTGCTGAAGTCTGTGGGGAGCAAAAGGGGCCAATATAAGATGGGAAAACACAGGACTGCTTTTTCAAAGTGCTCAAGATTAAGCAATTTAGTGGAAGAGGAAACGAAATGTGCCGAATTAAGTGAAACAGAAAAGGTTGAAAAGATAAGTGTTAGTTTAGTTGAGTTCAACCCAGTTATTCACACAAGATAATTTCTGAATAAATGAATGTAAAAATGCCACCAAAAATTCTATTTATTACAAAAAAATTAATACCCACCAAAACGCTGTATTAGAAGCAAACTGATTTTTTTCTGTAATTTTTAAACTATATGGTCACTAAATAAGCATATGCATTTTAGATTTCAGTTCTTTTCAATAATATATAATTAAGTAGACCCTTTTGCTCTAGTGAGGCAGTTTTCCATTCATGTAAAATCATACTTTCCAGTATAAATGCGATTAGGTTCCTTATACATTCAACCTATGAAATAACTTTTTAAAAAATACACGTTAATACTCAAGTATACTAAATGCAATATAATTTTCATTTCATAGTAACTAGGAGAAATCACATTCTGTTTTGTCCAAGACAATTTAAAAGTATTCTGAGATCTAATTCTCTTCGGTAGTTGTTCTAAGTGTCCTAAAGAAAGAATTTGTAAAAAAAATTTGTTATAGAACAGTACTTGGTCATTCTAATTGCTATAGCTCTATATGGTGGTTGATCTTTCATTTTTAATTCCATTCTAGTTAAAAAAAACAAACAAAACCCCACCCCAAAACAGAAAACCCCCACACCCACAAAAACACTGTACTCCCCACACAATAATATAGGGTTAGACTTCTCAGATAAAGCATTATTTCTAAGCCACATTCCCAGACTTCAGGGTTTTTTTGAACACTTGTTTTTACAGTTATCCATTAAAGCACTCAAGTGTGTTATTACAAATCACACTGACTGGAGTGATATAGTTCTTAAAGCACAAGTACCAAATCCCTTGCTAAAAGCAGAGACATCACCACAGATGCCCAAACCTAAAAACAGGCTTCATGCTGAAACATAATGGCTGGAAATTACTCTGACTTTGCTACCTAGAAAGATTTGAGTCTCTGGTTAACTACTAAAGAATGTAAAACTTACCTGTCTCCTTGATTGTTTCTATTAGCTAGCTTTCGAGCCTGCCGATCCATCAAACTCGTCCTAGAGCGAGTTTTTTTCCAAGAATAGTAGTATTTCACAAGGCTTGCAATAGTCTTGTCAGGAAGCTAGAAGAATCCATTAACATATTAATACTTTCTAAAATTAAAATTCCACCTAAGATTATAATCCTGCTCTATTTACAACCACCATTACCCAAGTATTTTAAATGCATGGATGAGATGGAAAGGAGGGATGTATTTCATATACATTTTTAAAACATGGAGGGGGGGAAGGAGAGAGATTTGTTTGGGGTTTTGTTTTGGTTTTTTTTTGGAGAGTGAAAAAGCTACAGGTCCAAGAAACGTGATGAAATTAATTTAAATGTTACATTCAAGGTTGTTCATGAAACTTTTACACAGAAATCAATATGAAATCTTATCCCAACAGGAACCTTTGTTCTTAGTGCATCTGAACTGTTTAATGCTTCTGATGAAAAATATTACTTTACCATTTGCTGGATCCTGTGAAAGCTCTTTCCATGGAAGCTAAATGCTTGTTCAAATAGGACTTTATCTTCAACCGTCCATTCATCAGGGAAAGGAGTGAAGTTAGGGAGATCCGCAAGGGACTTCTCAATATTGTGTTTATGCCAGAACAACATGCCGAGAGCCTTTGAAAAGAAATAGTCCCTTTTTGGATTCAGTCACATTTCTAAAATGTTGAGACAAGTTAAATAATAAAAAAAAAAAAAAAGGGGCAATTTATTTATTTAAAATAAAATTTGACTATCAGAACCCCTTCTCAAAATGTATTTACAATTTCATTGGCTATGCACTACAGGTTACAAAATTCTCTTTGGAGATGAGATGAAGAGTGGGCACATCTGTACTTTACTAAAGGTATGAAAGCTAGATAATCTAAAGGTTGGCATGGCAGCAGTAATTCTGAAGTAACATGAACTAGGCTGACAGGCTCACATCTGACCTGCTTTCCTCCTTTACAAGCACGTATCACCTACACAGGCCCTTATAGGTCTTCAGGCTTTTATTACCAGCCGACTCAAAAAAGAAAATAAAAAATACTTTTCAGCAGCCAGAGGATCATCCAAAATGCAAGTCTGAAAGTTCAAAGTGAGAGTGGTCTTTCTACAACTCTCCAATCCACAAATAACAGCACGGCCACTTCCATGTCATGTGCACCTAATAAGGAATGGAAATTTAAATACACTTTTTTACATAATTTAATTTCTCAATATTCTTAAAAAATTTTATGCTGATTAGACTGTCTGCCAGAGGATCAATGACAGATTTGATGTCAAGTCTGGCATGGGAATTGGAAAATATAATCCACTTAGTTTCAACCATACAGTGCAGACATGTTCATGAATTGTTCATCAGCTCTCCAAACCCTTGATTTCACATCTTCTAATAACCTGGACATAGCAAACTTCTTTTCTTGATAAAATGGCAAGAGACAAGCACCCCTTGCAAAGATAATTTCTATTCTACTGTGAACAGTCTACAAATATTTTTGTACTAGAAACAGGTTTGAAAAATAGTCATTTCTGTAGACTTATCTTGAAATCCTCAGTTCTCTGTCTCCTTTAACAAAGGCCAAGTCATAAACAAACATCACCAAACTGTGGGTGTTCTGGACATCATAACATTGGCAGCTTCTTTTTCAGACAGCAGTTGACTAGCAAGTCTTTGCTATGATAAGCTTCCATCCTCCAAAACCTGGTCATACAACTTGTTTCCACTTGTACATCAAGTTGTGTTGGTTTTTGTTTGTTTTTTTCCCCCCCCAAGAAGTAGTATCACTTTTGCATAAATTTGTTAACTGATGAAGAAAATTGCAATAGAACTAGGTGGAGACCAGCAAAGTTTTATCCTATGCTTTTTATGGGAACTTATTAAAAAAGTGTTTGTTACACTCAAACCTAGAATTAAATTCTGTTTCACTGCCTAAGAAAAAACACTCACCTAAAGTTGGTTTCCCTTTTTTTTAATATGCAAGAAACCTTTCCAGTGCTGTCCTCATTGCAATTAATCGTTCAAAATTGTACCATATTTGACTTCTAATACTAAACATTAAATTTGTAAATGGCTTTCCTCAGAAATTCTTTAGCTAAATATACACACACAATTGCATGACATGCCCAGTGTATCAAGAAACATACCAAACCTTTCAAAAGTGCACATTACAAGCTGAGCATGTCATGAAAACAAAGAGCTCAATCTTTTGCAGAGACTCCAGACCACAACTGTATGCAGATCCATTTAACTGCAGTGTTTGCTGCCGTGCCTGAAGAGAAACAGCGTTAATTAATGGTAACCAAGGGAAAAAAAAAATAGTTGTGCTATACTTTTATATATAAAAAAATATCCTTTAAATGAGCACTCATTTCATAGCACTCACCTGTTCCACATTGTATCCATGTTTTTCCTTTGCTATTGCTATATATTCATCCACTGTAACAAAGCAATGCCAGAATTATTCTTTTGTACTTATAGTTCAGCTATAAGGTGACAAAGAACTAGCCATCTAACTTGGGAAAAGTCTTCCTATGCTTTTAAGACACTACATAGGCCCAGGTGCCACATAACATTAAATATATTCACAGCCTTATTAATAATAAAGAAGCCCACTGTCTTTAATCCAACATTTAATTTTATAAACTTGTTACACAAGATAATTCTCAGTGAAAAAGATGCTTTCTTTCACTTTTTTACAACAACAAAGCCACAGGAACTCCTCGTTTATTTAAATCAGAGATGAGCTGGTTACTAAAAGACTATGTCTTCTTGGAACCCACTCCTAAGGGCACAGACACACTGTGGGGTTGGGGCTGTCCAGACACCCGGGTTAGTTTTAAATTGAACTACTTTTACTGTTCATATTCCCAAACGTTAAAAATCAACATAAAGAGATTCTAGATCAATGATTATGTATATCCTCAATATTAATAAAGCTTTCACTGACCAACGTTAATTCTAACCAAGGCATGAAGTCAGTTTTCAATAAAGAATATGAAAATTCAATAATTTGGTGTTCAAATTCACCATGTTTTTCAAAATTATATCTGGCCGTACTAGAGCCACCTTTGAGTTGAACACTTTCCATCATTTTGCAATTGAGTCCTGCTAGTTTTGATCTTCAATGGGTACTTTTCATTTTTAAAGAAACAAACTCTTCCCATTAGCCTTTTACAGTTCACAATTAAGTGGCAACTAAATGAAGTTGAAAAAAGCATGATTCAGAAAAGAAAATAATTATATCCTCATTATTCAAATCCTTGCCATGAACTGTTGCAGCAAAGAGTTAATTGTACTTTAAAGGAATGAAGAAAGTGTTTAATTATCATAGCTGTACTTTATTTCTGTCTGTTCTGCAGTAGTAAAAGGTATGTTCCCTCAAATGTAGAGGGACACAAACCTCTAACTACTGGTAATAAGCAGAAACTGTCCAGAGGACAAGGTTCTCATGACTGTATGCTAAAAGTTTACTCCGTTGTATTACATATGGGAAATGCTAGCACAGGAGGAAGGTTTAAACTAGATTAAACAGATAATTGATCACATTTAGTCAGATGACTCCTGTATTTCAGGTCACCTTTGAAGGGAGAAAGTGCTCAGTTTTTCCTGATAAGACAGCAAAAATAATCTCCCCTTGAACTGGGCCTCAGCACATCTTTTTTGAATTTATCCACTGCAACTCCTTCTCCTAGAAATTTAGAGCAGCAAGTTCCTCATGTTTAGATTTTTTTATTCTTTTATTAATAACTAAAGGTTTCACAGACGCTGATGATGAGACAACACAGGCAGTGTGATCTGAAACAAAGACTTAACTATAAAACAAGAGAAGATGATCTTTCGTTTCCCTGGAGTTCTCTAAACAAACAAACAAAAATAAAAGAGAAGTTTCGTGTTTAATTTAGTATCTTGCAGTTTCACCGAGTATAAAATCAAGAACAAATAGGTACACTATAAATTATTTAGTTAAACTTCCTAATTCCTAAGCAGAGGAGGACTTACACTTGGCATCTGGAATATTATGATATGGAGACCATACAAGCATCCCTCCATTATCTTTATCAGTATATTTTGTGGCACCTGTAAGAAAACAAGGAAGTCTCAGTACTTATAGAAATGATCTAGAGAACAACTATTTACAGGACAGTAAGTAAAAGTCAACCATATTAAGAAACCCAGCCTCACTACTAAGGGAGGGAAAAAAAAATTAAAAATCATTAATTCTACATTATTTCCTTAAGACATCAAATGGCTGTATTTGAACACTACTCTTACGAGGTTCAATCACAACTGGACATTAGACACAATCCTGGTTACCACAACCAGAGCATTAAAGTGCACTGCTAAAGTTGGCATGGATTCAAAATTTAAAGGTATTTGTACTGGAACAATTCTCCAGAAATTATGATTGTCTATCAGTACTCTAATATTTATCACTGTCATAGAAGTATCAGGATCTACTGTATTAAGTTAGGCTTCCTTAAAACTAAAAAAAAAGCAATAACAACAACAAAAAGAGATAAGGGGTAGAACACAGTCACCATCCCTGATCCTTTCAACAAGGAACTGTACCAACAACTATGCCAAAACCAATTCTGTTAATCTCTCTCTCTAGTTTTAATATTAGATTTAATATTGATTGGCAACTAAATTGCACAGCTGTAGAAAATAGTTAGATGTAAGTCACCTTTTTTTTTTTTTTCTTTTTCTTTCATTGTTTTTCTTGGGGGGTTGGATTTTAGGATTTTGTTTGTACTTCACCTCCACTTCAATGTAGCAAGAGAAGCAGCCCAAGTTACCTAATCTATCAGGAGGACAGAGCAATTTTTGCAATACTGATGCAACCCTGTACAAAGCACTACATCATCAAGTATTTGATTTTTTAAAAACATGCTGTAAAAGAAAAGGAATTTTCCCAATACAAGAAAGGCATTAATAGTTACTTTTTATGAATATTTTACAATGTGTGCTACTACATAATGCGTCTTACAATCTACTTGTTTACAACAGTTTATCTTGCTAAGACATCGCTCAACAATTGGAGCATTTACACTTGTACCAGTGTAAGTTCCTTGAGGAATCACTCTCAGAGGAACTTTCTCTGCATCCTTCCTGGAGAAGGACAGATTTAGGTTTTTTATTCAGTGAAACATGTAACCTTTCACTCCCTTTTAAGCTTCCACACTTCATATTCCCTTTCTGTATCTTGTTGAAGGGAGCAAACCAAATCAATATTTTGGAAAAGAGAACTACTTAGTGCTTTCTAATTACATACTATGTTTTGTTGCTCTTCTCTCTTCAATTTAGCAGTGCTTTGTATTTGCTACCATCTTTGCAATCTTTAGATCCATTATGACTGTGAACTTGAAAACCAGCTAATTAGAAAAACTAAAAGAACTCATACCTCTTCCAAAATGAGATGTGTAAGACAGATAACCTAAATGCACCATAAACTCTGTAACAAGTTAAAAATGTATATATATTCATAAAGCACCAATTTCAAGGCTTAAGCAATGCTAAACTCTGAAAGGGTTTTGGTATATCAAAAACAAATTCCTTAATACAACATTCTACTTTAAAACAACAACAACAACAAAAAGCATGCCATTTTTAGTCATTAGGAACACATTATTTCATGAAGAGCAACGCAAACATGTTATAGACACCTTTCTCTTGTCCACTTAGTTTTTATCACAAGTAAATGACTGCTACTCTGTACTCCACTCTAAGAGATGACCACTAGAAAATGCATCAGGTTGTGACCAAGAAATGTCTAAACTTAACATGAGTATACCCTCAGTTTTTCCTTCAAAAATAAATACGAGGTAGACAGCTGCAGAGAAGCAGGTATGGTGGACATGATCAGGTATTGCATATTCAAGTACTAATGTGAGAAAAATGAGTTTCAGAGACCTATCATTCGTGCCTGCAGAAGACCATGTACGTGGTGACACTCCCCCACTGTGGTGCCATCCTCACATGACTAACAAACAGCTCCCACCAGAACGCCCCTTTTTGAAGCACTGCTGTCTCTCCAGCATAATTCAGACAACTGTTTCCGTTCAGGTGGCTTCTTCACACTGCCAAAAGCAAGGATGGCAAAGGAAGGATGGGATGCATATAGGCAACTTGAAGGAAGGCGTCCTGTCCTCAACACAGGATGTCCATAGTTACATGTGCCCCTCCAAAAGGCTGTGTTCTATCTCAAGGACAACACAATCTTTATCTACAGGATCTATTCTTTTTAAAGACAGTGGCTGGCAATACCAGGCAACATGTTAACCAAAGCATGTTAGAAGAGCAGAGTTGTAAGCCAGTAAAGAAGAGAAAGACCATGAACTACATCTCATACATAACAAGTGTTCCTCTGTGCAAAATCCACATTCAAGCCACTTAGGAAGGAGGTTTCTGTACTTCAGCTGCTGCACTCCTCTGCCAGTACCACTTAGAACAAGGGTCTAGCTGAAGGTGACCCACAGGCACGCTCCACTGCTTCCAGAACAGAGAAACTGTAGCAGCAAACTGATGCTTTTTCCATTTCAGCCTAGCATTAGAAGTTAGGTACATGCAGATCATAGAATCGTCTGGTTGGAAGAGACCTTCAAGATCATCGAGTCCAACCGTTCACCCTGCACTGCCAGGGTCCCTAACAGACGATGCTGTTCTGCCCAGGACTCCACATATTGAGAATAAAATGAAAATCTGGAAGCATACGAGGCTTGATAAGGACACTGTGAGACAGCATGACAATGTGAAAGTATACTGGTTTCCAGCATACGAAGTACCATCATCTACTTAAGACTAAGCTTTGAGAGTTAATGGTAAGAGGAGGAAGAACTAAATTTCTAAAATAAAGGCCTAGAAATAATAAACAAAAATCAGGGAATGTGAGGACAGATGGCATGGAATAAATGGAAAATTTTATATACTTCACTACACCATTTACTAATTTCCATTTAAGAAAGCTTGTTTTCAGATAAGACTAGAGGGAGAAAGTTATAAGCATGTACACAGAAATGGATTCCATGAGTGACCTTAAAGGATAAGAAACATTCTTCTGGACAGGTATTCCACCCTATCCTTCCCCCTGCCCTGAGGAGGGTAACCGGGGGGAAAAAAAAAAAAAAGAAAAAAAAAGAAAAAAAAGTATTTCAGCATTGAGTAAGCAAATTTCATACTAAAGCCTCTGGGAAGTCCAAATCCAAATAGAATAAAACTTTTCTAAAATTCTCATGTGTGGATGACACAACAGTATGGTGCATCTTCAGTGATGGCATTCTCCACTTTCCAACAGACTGCAAAACAGCCCTAAACATAGGGGTACCAGTTTTGTAACATCCTGCTACATCTATAGGCGGGTCAGAAGGTACAAACTGAAAACAATTTCACCTCTAGAATATAAAGCACTATAGGAAAATCTGCATGAAGAGACAAAAATCTGCAGTTCAGGAGATGGTTTCTTAACTCAAGTAGGTAAGAGATTTAGGATTTTTATTTTATTAAAACCATTTTTTGCAGTGAGAAAAAATTACCTCACTGCAGTAGTATCTAGTGGCAATTAAAAATACTATTTCCCTTAGAGCTCTGTCTGAAGACTTGCTTGTAAAAAGGGGATGGTGGGGGGAGGAGTAAGAAAAGAATATCCTTAAACTAACTTCTAATTGTTGCTTCCAACCACAATCCACTCTTCCAAGAGACACTGACAAACAGTAAAACTCTTATTTTATACACGAACTCAGGTTTACCACAATTTTAATCCTGAATGTTTTGCTCCTCAATGTATTGTCATAGAGCATTGCTTACAAATATTTTTTCACCCGGGCTAAATGAGGCCAAAGGGTTGGTATTTATTCTACTCATTTTAGTATTCTGTGTGCATACAGGAGGGCTGACTTTGTATCTTGAGACTGCTACCTAGTTTCATCTGCCACTGGTTCCCTTCTCCCACCTATTTGTTTTAAAGGGGTTAAAATAAAAAAAACCAAAACACAGCTGTAAATAACCACACATTGTTTCTGGTAAAACAAAAACAAAATAAAGATATATAAAACAATTCCAAAAAGAAACAGCATTACAGTTAATTAATTAAGAGATGATGCCTATGCCCATATATACAAACCTAGAAGTATGATGGAGTCTTTGTTACATCATTTGCTCCAAAAATAAAAGGTTATCTAAGTGTAGCTATGATAAAAGCATAGCTTTTTGTGCAGCATTACTTCCACCTCTAAGAAATTATGCCTCAAGATTTATCAGGAAAAAGAAAACAACACAGAACACAAACTCTAGATGAAAGCATGAGATCTTGTCAAAATTTCCTCAGGTAATCTGTTAACATGGTAACTATGTATTGTACTTTTACACACTTTATGGATTTTTTTTTTTAAGACCTAAGAGTTCCAAGAAAAAAAAAAGTTTATTATTAGGGTAAAAAGATATTTTTCTTCTTCGTGTATTTTACCACGCATTATGCCTCTTACACAAAACTTACTAAAGAAATACTTCCATCATCAAGGAAATTGATAAAGGTGTATATATGAATCCATTTTTGAGGAAAGGAGCATCAGCTGAATTCCACCCCCCAGGAACACTCAAGAGCTCTAAAAAGTCTGGCTATAAAAGAGCCTAAAATTAGTTGAGTAGTTACAAATGCAATGATACTACTGCACGTATAGTTTACATAATTGAAACCACAGAACCTCAGTTGTAGAGGTGAAGAGTTCTTTTAATCAAAAGAAAAACAAACACTATGTGTTTTTTTCTAATTTAAACAGCCTGTAAGAAAAACAAGCCCAGGCTGCAGGTTAGAAACAATAATTTTTATTTATGTTTATTTTTATGTAGGCAATATAAAAATAAAGGGTGTAAACGGTTAGTCTTATTAACAAAGAGACCTAGACTACGTGCTCCTTTCTAGGGGAAAGGCATTCCCTCATGCCAAGATCATGCATCCATCTAATCCCACCCTCCCCCTTCCTCTCCCCCAGCCTTTTCTTTGGCCTGTGGGGACTTGTGCCCATCAAGAGGGGCTCACTCCAGCTTTAGAAGGCACTGTGTGAGAAGCTCTGGCCCAATCCTCTTCCGGTAGGAAATTATCTGACACCAATGGAGCCTGCTTGGAGAACAGGAAAGTAGATAGGCTTCATCTGAGCACTACAGCAAAACCGATAAACGCTCCTACGGTCTCACTGCTCGGTGTAGTAACACAAGATACCGTTCTAGCAATTAACTTGCTAAAACCGAGTACCGGGCTATGCAAGCGTACCCAGTATTCCTCGGGGCGGGGCTGGTGGGGGTGGAGAGGGGGAGGAAGGCGGAGGAGAGCGGCTCAGCCCGCAACAGCGGGGCTACCGAGGCTACTACACCACACAAAACCAGGGGCAGGAGTTTCCCACCAAGCGCATCTTCCACTCGGCGCCTCCAGCCCGCAGCCAGGTCCGCTCTGCTTCCGGCAGCGCGCATCACTTCCCACCCTTGCCCGAGAACATCCATCACCCCTCGGCAAAGAGATATATATATATATATTTTTTTTAAATCACCTTGTTAATATATTACATGTGTTATGGTTTAAGGGAAGAAGAAGAAGAAAAAAAATAATAATTAAAAAAAAAATGCATCTAGCCTTTTTCTGCTTCACCGTCTCCCGCCAGATACGTACAGACGGGATGATAATGAAGTGAAAATTTCCCACCGCGATACCCCCCCCACCGCCGGGCGCGCCGAGAGCAGACGCTGCCCCTGCCCCTACCCCTGCCAGCCTCCCGCCGCCGATACCGCATCGCCAACACAAAGGCTCAAAAGCGAAATAAATCCGACCCCCGCGGCCGCCGCCGGGAGAGCGCCCAGCCGAGACCCCGCCCCCCCCCCCCCCCCCCCACCCCCCCGCTCCCCCCCCCCCCCGGGAGGCGGG